>PVIC010011056.1:0-42171 GCA_004025085.1 Thryonomys swinderianus
CAGATTAGACTGTACATGTTGGCATAGAATTTTAGATACCCTTTTTTAGAAGTAAATATGAAGGGTTCTAAAGTTTGAATCTTTCATTTAGATCACCACATGAAAGAGATACTTGAAAATCTGTAACTTGGACTAAGACAGAAACAGTACAAGAGAAATGTTTAAGACTAGGAAATCCAGGGACATGAAGATGAGTTTGAGCCAAAGATTAGTTAGAGCAGGTCCTGAAAAATGTGAGAAATATTTTCAGCATAGATGTGAGAGTACTGTTTATGGGAGAAATGGCCTACAATGAAGACCTTTAAGTCAAATATCATGAGCTGATAATTGAGTTTAATAAGAGCTGAATTTAGAGAGGAGAGTGTTAGAATCTGCAATAGGCAGAGCCAGTGTGATGTGACTGTGTATCAACCAGAGCATAAAGACTAGTTCAGATCAGTTCATGTTCAGTACTATAGACTCAAGAGAACTTCCTGTTGTTGCAAGTAGCAGGTTGTACTTTCATCAGACTGAACACTGATTCTCTACGGTGCAATAGCTATGTTTCCAGCTTGAGTGTTGTGATGTGGAGCGAGAGAAAACGTGGCAGCTTTGAAGTTTCAGTTTCTGCATTGCATTTTTCATGTTCTTCTGAGCTGCTGTAGCTCCCTAATTCAAATACAGAATCAGAAGCCTATAAACAGAGGAGAGAAAGTGCACAGCCCTCTTAGGATTCATATAGACGGGGAACCCAAGTGTCTTAATGCAAAAGCCAGCTTAAAGGGGCTGGATGGAGGTGGCTGTCAGGGAGAAGGGATGTAGACAGGCTCCATTCCTAGTGGTAACTGTGATGACTGTGAGGAGTAGCCCCTGAAGCCTGATCTGTGGAGTCCACCCCCAAGTGTGATTCCTAGAAAACAGCTGCCAACAGTCTCTGCATTTCTCTCTGCCACGTCCCCAGCCTTTCTGCTTCAGCAGGCCCAAGCCCTCTCGAGGCCCAGGGTCTTTTAGCACAGAGGATTATGTCCACCTCATATTCTTGAGGCCACTTCGACTAAGGATACAGAATCAACTAGTCCTGGCACTTCGGTCATTATCCAGTTTACTTTACAGTCATCGAGGGGTTCTGGCCTGAGAAACAGGATCCACTAATTCCTGAGATTGGAGGCCCGTGTGTTTTGCAAGAACAGGAGAGGGGCACCGGCAGGATGATAAACTGTTGTGATTTTATTTCTTTTCCCTTTCATTGTGTTTGTCTCTTTCTTCATCTGTCACTTGCTTAATGCCCCTGTCCTCCTTGCTGTGCCTTTAGCCTCACTCCTTATCATCCAAAGCCTCACTAGTGTTTGGGGAGCATGTAATGATCCCTGGTACAGCCAAGAGTTTTAGACTTTTCTGGAACATCATCTAATCAATTAGAAGCTTTTTCTTAATAAAGGATTATTTTTCCATTAAAGAGCACTTTAATAGAAAACAGAAAAATAGAAACATCTTTATATCTATTTATCTACCATTCACTTATGTATGTATCTATATCATTACATATGTTAATATATACATTTTTGTATTAATCTTAATTTTTCTTTGTAAGCTCAGAAAGAAATACAGAATCCTCACATGGTGGTGCCTGCCTATATTACTAATACTCTGGGAGGCTGAAGCAGTAAAATTTCAAGTACAAGTCTAGCCTGGGCACCTTAACAAGTTAGTGAGATACTGTATCAAGATATAAAAATAAAAATATATATGAATGTAAGTCAGTACGAAGACACTGGTAGCACCCCCTAACAGAAGGAAAGAAAGAAATGATGAATGAACAAAAAGTATATTAATGAACAAATGAGTGAACAGATATAAATTACAAGTCAGTGCTTGATTTCTATTCTTTAAGGCCATGCTTAGTTATTGATTTGCTAATTTTTGAAAAACAAATCACTTCAAGTTGTTCATTGCTAACAAAATGCTATGTATTCTCTCTACATAGGTAGAAATAATGCTGGGCCTTGTGATATACCACAGGTAGAGACACTGCATTTTTTGGAGCTCTTAGTTCCCATAAATTATGTCAGAATTCTGTGTTTGGTTTTATTGGCTCAGCTATCCAGAACATGGATAAAGATTGTGACTATAACATCTGTCCTCTGTCTTCCTTCATATGCTTCATATGCAAGGTGATGGTTGGCGATTTGTTTTCTCATTGCTGAGACAAAATTCCCAACACCCAAAGTTAAAGGAGGAAAGGTTTATTTGTAGAGGTTTCAGTCCATAGTTGACTGGCTCCAAGGCAGCGTGGTGAGACAGAGGGACATTGCAGAGGAGAAACAGTTCATGGTAGGCAGAAGACAGCAAAGGCAAGCAAGGGGCCAACTATGATTAACTAGCAACAAGCTTCTTACTGTCCCTTACATTGTATCCAGACTGCTGGCCCTTAGACAGGTAACACTCCCTCCCTTATATTAGCACAGAACCATAAATCAGTCACACACACTCTAGATCCAGCCACTTCTGAAAAAGCCCCACCTATGACCACATGAGGCTTTGGAGGGACAACTAAACACAAGCCATAGCAGGGAGGCATTCCTAGGAAGAGTGTACAATCAGATGAGTGTGCCTTTGAAAATGGCTCATGCTCATTCTAGGATAACAGAGGAATGTTCATTACCAGATGCCTAATGCACAGATCTGTGCTGCATGAAGATAGAGGAGAAACTGTAGGGGATACATATAAGAGAGATAGAGGCAATGGAGTAGGTTACCAATGAGAGCAATTTACATATCCTGTAAAATAGAATATGTGCAGAAGGTATTGGTGAGTCCAGTGAAGTGAGCAAAGATATAATCATGAGAAAAATTGGGCAACAGCTGATTTCCAACTCTTCTCCTTTCTAGTGCTTTTCTCAGCACTATGCAGAGCAGTTACCCTTGTGGTAGCAGGACCTTGAATTTTCAGGATTATATTACCTAGGTTAGAGCTGAGCCACAGTGAACTGTTTCACCTCCTGTTGACATTAGTTTATGAATCAGGCTGAATGTGAAGGTGGAAAGTTCATCTTGCACCTCTAAACTCCTTTCCTCAGACACTTTGACTCATTTCATTTCACTAGAAAGCATGTGTGTGGTATGGTATGTTGGGATCTATTTTAGATCCTGTGGGAAAAGCAAGGATAAATGTTACAGTCTTGCCTGTAGCAATTCCCAATTATTGACCAGAAAGGACAGAAACATCCCACCAACATACCTTGGGCCCTTAGGCTATGTACATGAACGGCATGGATGTCAGTGGTAGACAGACCCTTCAGAGGGAAGGATGCTTTTAAACTGGTACCTATACAGACATCATGGTGTAGCAGAGCTTAGGGAAAAAATTCTGAGTAGATTTGGCCAATGGGTCATGAACTGTTTAGAGCATTTGGTTCTCATCCTCCCGTGCCAAATACATCAGGCCCAGGCTTCTTGATTACAAGACTTTTAAACTCACAGCATAGGAGCCCAGAAGATGTATGCAGGACCTTTCTCTGCTTCTCCTTCCCTAATGGTGCCTTTTTCTGTATGCAAAAAGGAAAAAAAAAAAAAAAGCATTTTTCCCCACTCTGTCAGCAGATAGGGAGGTTATGAGAGAACAAATTGTGGTCAAAAATAACAATTGGCTTCTCTTTGTGCATGTGCACCCTGGGTAGTTTTCAAATCAAACTCTGTAATCTGTCTTTAGCTGTTGTGGTTTATAGCACTGATGAGTAAGAGCTTCTTTTAAAAGGAAAATAAAAATAAAGCACAGCAAGGAAGTTATAGCACAATGTATTTTGAGACTAAAATTCATTTTTCAAACATGTTTCAATTGAGAACTTCTTTTATAATCCTTAAAAATGAATTTTTAAGGACAATAGTATGTTGTAAGTTAAAAATAAGGCTCTGGCAGTACTATCTATGGGAAGTTCTTTTTTTTTCCCCCAAAACCTTACCCTTTCCTTTCCAATCCAATAAAGTTTCTAGAATGAAGTTTCTTGTTAACATTTCTGTAAGGTCCAGGAATGAGGCTCAGTGGTAGTAAGAATTCAGTAAATTCTTGGGCTGGGGATTTAGCTTAGTGGTTCCGCATCTGCCTCACAAGCACAAGGTCCTGAGTACCACAATGCTGGGTGTGGTACCTTATGCCTATAGTCCCAGAACCCAGGAGACAGAGGCAGGAAGATTGCTGTGAGTTCGAGGCTAGCTTGGGATACACAGTAGGTGCAGCATGAACTACAAAAGCAAGACCTTGTCTCAAAAAAAGAAAAAAGAAAAGAAAAGAAAAGCAGCGAATTCTTGTTCTGGTTTTCTTTGTGTATGCTGATGAGCTTTTATAAGAATGCAAATTTGGTGGTTTATATTATTACCCTTCTAATTGGATTTTGAGCTTCCCTGAGCCCTATTCTGGACAAATTATCTTCAATACTAAGTATTACATCTAAGGTGACTACTCAGTAAGCACTCATAGTGTATTGATGGCATGGTAAATATTATATCACTTAATTCTAATAGCCTTCGTTGTGCTGGGAACTGTTATTACCATTTTACAGATGGGGTATTTGTCTGTAGGCTGGAGCTCCCAACAGAGCAGGTACCATAATTGGCATGTCTCTACCTCCAAAGTTCCTGTTTCTAACCACTATCTAACACTACCCTATCTTAAGTCAATCAGTCTGAATCCTTTCTCCTCTAAGGGACAAAGTTTGTAGGTACAGCACAAGTATGAAATGGGAAAAGTCATGGCTTATTTTAGGTATGTGATTTGCTTTTTTTAAGAAATGATTATGCACTGAAGTAGAGCTGGTTTTGTCTCCCAGAGTTTCCTAAGACATGGATCAAGTCCCTGAGACACATAGAGTGATGTTGGAAGCAGATGTAAAATGAATCTTGCTTTCTAATCCAGCTCTATTGCTAGTTGTTTCCATCCTCTCTGAAAAACTGCCTCATTGTTTCTAAATTGTGCAAAGCTCTGACCAGGTTGTACCTGCCCAGTCATGATGGAGAATGAGTAGGTAGGAAATTACAAATCCAGAGGCAAATGGAATTCAGGCTAAACCAGACAGTGGAAAACTATTCTCTGTACATGAAACCTAAGATCATTTTAAGTTATCATATTTTCAAAATTCTTCCTATTTTTTCTCATAGATGTCCAATTAAGATTTTTCCTGTCTTTTTGTTCCCTACTTTCCCCCACTATTTCTAGACAGATCTTTATCACAATTGAAATATCTTCCTTTATCACAATTGAAATGGCACATGTTAGCTTAAATATAATGTTGGTAGATCATGCTACAAAATACTATATGTATTGGCAATGATGTCACTTGCCAGTTCCCTCCCAAGGAAGTAGCCATTAAAGATGGAACTGGATGTGGCTAAAGTAATGCTTTTTTCTCTTTCTGCTTTTGGCATTCTGAGTTGGGTGCCTGAATGTTCTAGGTGCTGAGGCTCATGATGATACATGTGCCAGCCTCGTCCTTTTCTTAAACCTGAGCTGATGTTTGGACTAGAGTTGCCACTGGTGACTCCAGAGATTTGAAGTTTGGTGCTATAACGCAAAAGTGTTTGGCTTCAACCACACTGTGCATTATCAGCAGGTTCTTCATCTCACTGCATCTAAGCTTATACACTGGAAGTGCTATGAACATCTGCACATTGCCAGTATCTGTAAAAGTGCCTGATGTAAAGGAGTTTGGGTTTTAGAGGCCTTTCTTTAAGCATGTAAGAAGAGAAAATACTGTGGATCTGAAGGATTCTTCCTACCATTCTTGTATGAGAATTCCAAGAACAACAGCTGTCTTTGGAAGGTATCTGAGTTTGGAGTCTAGCTTCACTTCTGGTGTGTAAAGACCTCACATATAGAAGGAGATACTGCCTACCTTCACAGTCAGGGAGAGTTTAATCAGTGTTTATTGCCAGTGCACCTACAGTGCAGCTAAAGATTGCTAATTTTATCCATCGCCATTATGATTTTTTCCTGGTATTACATGTGGCTATAAACATTGAACTACAGATTTTACATTTGCTGTCTCTGTGAGACCCATGAAGCACTCAATTATTACCATTTATCAGATTTCTCTTAGAAATCACCAAATATTAGATCTGTATTTATGGCTGACGTGTTACAGTTTTGAAACATCTTTTAGCCAGTGTCCTATGTGCATTTCACTACAGTACTTATGCTCCATAGTTGGGTGAAAAGCTGCATTTTCGAGGTCATCGTGTAAACATAGTCATTCCCTCTACACTGAATAACAGACAGCAGATGGGTACATGTTAGTTATCCTTCCTTGCTGAAGCCTGTTCTAATGCCAGGAATTTCTTTTTTTATATCACTTACTCCAACTTGACAGCTTAAACTAAAGTTAAGCCCCAGTGGACATCTTTGAGAATCCACTTTTTCCCTCTGTAAACTTGAATATAAAGGTCATAGCACAAGGGACAACTGGGCGCACATAACATATCAATGCTGCAGTGTAGTTTGGTGAACTTCACCCATGACCAGTTTTATTTATACCAAAAGGAGCCCACACTTTCCTAGAAATAAGTCCCAAAGGAAGACTGGATTGCTCCAAATAAATAAACAACCCCATAAGCAACTACCAACAATAAACATGCAAATATGTGTTTTATAGATCTAATAACACCCAACACCCACTGAAAAATGTGTTAATTTTTTTTTTTTTTGAGACAGGGTCTTGCTTTGTAGTTGAGGCTGACCCAGAGCTAATTTTGTAGCCTAGGCAAGCCTGAAACTCAGTAATCCTCCTGCCTCTGCCTCCTGATTGAGAAGTGTGTTAATTTTTGTTGATCACTTTTTCAGTTTTTAGGATTATCTATGCAGCCAACTTGTGGAAAGAGATCTACAAATAGCTTAATCATTCTGCTTTTTCATACCTTTCTTCAAGTGGCTTTTGTAATATAGTATTACTTCTTTGCTATCAGAGAAGTTGAATTTGAAGATTAATAGCTGTATAAAAATAAGAAAAAAATTCAGTGTGGCTTAAAATAATACAATTTTATTGCAGACTTACTGTGTGTTAGGCACCATTCTAAATTCTTGACACATTTTATCTTATGGAATCCTATAATATTCCTGTGAGGAAAATGGTATTTTAGAGAGGAATGGAGGTTCAAAAATTGTCTGACATGTGTAAGATCATAGGAGAGCTTAATAATGAAGTGAATACCATAATCTAAATCTAATTTACAAATTGGAAATAACCTTTTAATTCTTTCCCTAAATACACTTGGAAGGAAGATTAGAGATGAGCTAGTATTATCTCTTGATTGCACTGAAGAGGCAACTAAACTCCAGTTGCTGAAGTGAATTTTCCAAACTCACACATCTATCTGGTGACACTTCGAAGGCAAAATCAAATCTACTGATTCCCATTAAGATCAAAATATACCTCACTCCTGTGCTCTATTTATGGTTCTTTCTCCCTGCTGACTTTCTTTGTACTTTTTGAGAGCATAGTTTTGGGAGAAAGAAGGAAAGTGAATGAGGCAGGGAGAGAGGAATGGAGGGATGGTGGCCAGGGAAGAAAGTTGAAATTCAGAGTCAGGTCAGTTGTAGCAAACACTAAATTGGGCTTCTGGGAGGAAATGCCTGCTCTGAGCCTCTGGTGTAAGATCATGATGAAGCAGAGCTTGTGCCGCTGCTGATATTTTCTAAGATGTGGGCCTAAGATTTCAGTTAATTTAAAGAATGAAGGAATGATGCTTGCACTTGTAGGTTAGTACCTGTAAAGACTCCTGGCAGGTACTTTATTTGTTCTAATCATAATGCATTCAGTCTCTTTTAATCAGGGCGTGCAGGCCCCATAGTTGGAGCTCTTCTGAAAAGCCAATGCCCTTTCCTCCTAGAAATCTTATAATGGCCATTCTTTTTAACATCTTATGAAACATTCCAGGTGTTACCTTGCAGATCTGGAAGCAAGAGGCAAAGCCTCCACCGAACCGCCTGTTGTCCAACCCAGTCACATCTAGGACCCAGTTGTCTTGCTTCTTGGATCACTTCTTCATTCCCTTTGGCCAGGTATTTTAAGTATCGGTGTCCTCGCTACTCCCTCTAAAAATCAACTTATATTTCTGTTTTTTCCTCTTTCCACATTCCTTTCTAATCCCTTTATTTCCACTAAAGTTGCCTCTGCATATTTATCAGTTCTCTAAATTCTTTCCTGATGAGTATCTGTTGCTGCCTGACTTAGTAGCACATTGGTAAGATTTGTGTTTAACTCAAACCTGTTCTCATGGACGTGTTTACAGGGACTGTATCTGCTCTGAGATTGCAAGAACAGTGGAAAGAGAAATTTTGACCCTGTGTCATCATAAGATTAACTGAAAATATAACACAAGTGTTTATAACAGTTAAGCCAGAAATTAAAATTTTATAAGACACATGGAAATAATTGTCTTGGAGCTGAGAGACATGTAGTTGCCTCAAAGAAGATGCGTGTTTTCAGATGGAGGGTTGGAGGCCATGATCAATAAACTGTGCACCTGCTTTTAGTGTCTCGTGAATGATTTAATCAAGTTTGTTTTTAATTAAGCATTTACTGATATAAATTATTGTTGTCATCATTAGCTTTATTGTTACCAAACTGTTATAGAGTATGAACTTTATATTGCAGATTTTGTGGAAATAGAAGGAGCCATGCTACTTAATTATAATTTTAAAAATCATTTTTCTGAAATAATGCACTAGGTGAACTGACACAAGTCTTGGACTCTTCAATCAGCAGGTATATTTCTCCACGGGCAGTTTTCTTAACCCCTGGAAGCACTTGTGGGTTACAAAGCATATAACTGCAAAATGAATAATTAATACTATGGCTAGGAAAGCTCCTTTCTGTGCATAGTTGCAGCAGTAGTCTTTGTTTGAAATACCCACTGGTTTAAATATTGCAGGACAGAAAATTATACAGAAAGATGAATACCCAGTCTCTTCTTCCAACTACCCCTCTTTGTGGCACTCAGTTCCATTGTCTAACAGCCCTGTGCCTTATGAAAATTTGAGTATATTTGTACTACACAGAAGTGACCATTTTTCACCAGTGTCACACAACCATTGGAGGTTCATTTGAGTACCTTTTAGGCGCAAGGTACTGTACTGTACTACGTCATTCATATATTATCTCATTTAGATTTCTCATTGGTCCACATGAGGTAGCTGTTACTATCTCTATTTTCATGAGGCAACTGAGGCTTATTCAAGTTAAATAAGTTATGCAAGACACTCATCTGGTAAATGGCAAAGCTGGGATTCACTTTATGGTATGTGTGAATATCTACTAGTGTATATTACCTTTTAATTTTCTTTTTTTTTTTGCTTTTTGAGACAGGGTCTCGCGTTGTAGTTCAGGCTGGCCCTGAGCTCACTATGGTGCCCAGGCAAGCCGCGGCGAACTCCCCTGGGATTACAGGCGTGAGCCACCACGTCCGGCATTGTGGTATGCGGTGTTGATTGTTGGTGGGCGTGTCTCCACGCCCAGCATTGTATGTGGTTACCGGGGATCAAACTCAGGACCTTGCGCTTGCAAGGCAGGCACCAGAACCACTGAGCTAACCCTCCGGCCCTACCTTTTAATTTTCTAAGAAACACCTACATTTTATGATTCTAAGCACCTTTTATTCCTGATTTTAGAGTGGTAGGAAGGCATCAATGAATTTTATCACCAAAAATTTTTAACTTAATTTAACAGTGTCAGCATTTCCCATGTAATCAAATGCACTTACAAGGGGCCTTTTTGGATTTATTGTTTGTATGTCTGTAGAGCATATATCCACACAAGCCTTCCCCAATTTAGTTTGATTGATGAAGCCAAATCTGAGTCACAAGATGGGCATGCTCTTCAGTCTCAGAGAATTCTGCCATTCCATCACAGTAACATTAATCCAAACCAAGCCCCATGGAAAAGCTTAATTTAATTTTTAGCCAACCAAGTACAGTGCTTTTTAATGTCCACTAATAGCTGTAGATATGCTGGGAACCCACAAGTCATTAAAGCCTGGTTCCTGCTCTTAAGAAGCTTATAGAGAGGACGAAAGAAGATTTTACTTTAGCAAGTCAAGAAGTGGATAAGTTATTGGGGCTGTGAGAAATAAAGGCTTTTGAGCCAGGCCTGGGAGGATCAGCAGAATCTGAGCGGTGGATGAGGTATGCAAGTATATTTAAGGGACAGGAAAGGTGCAAGCTGAGCAGAGCATCAAGTAGTTTACAGAAGAGCATAAAACCTAGGTGAAATGCACGTAGGATGGAAGTTGTACCTGGAAAGGTGAACACTGGCACCAGCCTGAGTCTCAGGACTTACATAAGCCCCTGACAAGACCTGTCAGGAAGCCTAGGAGAGATTTTTAGGTGTCCAAATAAGAGGACTGCATCTCATAGAAACAGAGCACTGACAGTCGGGTGACAGGGACATGAAAATGGTGAGAAACTGATGATAGGAAATGAGCCGGGAGGGTTGCGCCGCAGCTCTCGTGTGTGTGGTCAGATTTCTGGATGAAGACAGAGTGATGAGGGAGAAACATCCTCCTCAGGGGAACCAAAACAGCCAGTGAGATAGAAGATGTAGGCAGGGAGAAGGAAGAACCCGGTGTGGTTCAGAATTTCCTGCCTGAGGGAGCCAAGCACCTGAGGACTCTGCTGGCTGGGGAAGGGAAGGCTCAGGGCACTGAGGGAGCCCGTGGATGATGAATGTGGTTGGATGCTTTGAGTCTGCAGTCGGCATCTGTGGAAGTCGATAGTAAAAATCCCCATTAATTCTCATCACTAATGTATAATGCAAATCACAAAAAGAGGAGCTGTGAAAACTGTCATTGAAATAAACCGGTTTATGTTTCTAGCTTCCCAGTTACGCAATGTTCAATCAGGAATTTCCAGTTGGAGTGAAACATAGTTGTTTATGAAGAAATAAAACAGTGCCAAGCAAATTCTCCCAGTGAATTCAGTAATGGAGAAAATATTTCCAAATAATAAATCTTTAACCAACAGAAGTCCTAGCCTGCAGCCAGGCATGGTTGATTTCCCCCGAACACTGAAACTTCTTGGTTCATCTTTTAATACCTAACTTCTTTGGAGAATGTATGAGTTCCTCTTTCACGGATTTTGATGCAAGTGGATTTATAGTACAGAACTGGGGAGGTTAGCTCTTTAAAAGATGGGCACAGCATTTTGATGTGGAGACCCATTTTATAAAGATAATTCTATTTGCCCTTAGTAGCCTAGACTGTGGTTCTCAGACACAGTGCCTAGACCAACAGCTCCATTATCACCGGAACTCTGCCAGAAATTGAATTCTACGATACTAACCCAAACTTACTGAGTCAAAAATATGGGTGAAAGGACCCAGCAAGTTCACTGTTATATGTTGTACAGTTAAAGTTGATAAGTACTAGAGGGCGTGAATCATTCCTCTGGTCCCATATTAGATTGAACAGTATGTATGACAACACACATACACATGTATGACAGTAAAATACACACACACAAAGGGAGGAAGAAGACAACTTTTTAAAAGTCAACATTTATTTTCTGTGTGAACAAGTGAAAATGTATTTTGGGCCTTTTAAACTTATACTCCTATTCCCTTTTCATATCCTTTCAACAATAATTTGGTCAGAATCTAATTTTGTAATGGACTCAGGTATTATAAATGTAGTCGAGAGAAGACATTTATTTCTGCATTATAAAAAGAAAAGGAAACGGAAAAAGAAAGGGATAAAAGGCATAGCTCATCTTAAAGATAAACAATATGTGCTTTCAGAGAGTTAGACAGGCTTCCCAGCTGACAGTTCCAGCCCAAGAGGAATGCTCGGTGGGCCCTTGGCAGGGAGTGGCAGGGAACTGGACGTGTGAGTCCTGAATTCCTGGGCTAAAAGGGTCTCCAGATCACTAACCGAAATCATCAGCCATTAGATATCTCACAATTATGCTTCATGGACCAGCAATATCCAGCCCTACTGCTTTGTCTGCACTACTCCTTCTCACTGAAGGGCACATGGCTTTCAGTCCGGG
The DNA here is from genome assembly GCA_004025085.1 of Thryonomys swinderianus. NCBI lineage: Eukaryota > Metazoa > Chordata > Mammalia > Rodentia > Thryonomyidae > Thryonomys > Thryonomys swinderianus. The sequence goes on from PVIC010011056.1 coordinate 12,008, forward strand.
CGTCCGTCTCACCTGATGATCCTCTGGGGCTCAGGGAGAGGAATCCAAATTTCAGTAAAACAATGGAAGGGTTGGAATTACCGCTGCTGATTCCTCTTTCTCCTGTTTTACTTGTGTACTCTGCAGCACACTGTTGACTGCTTTTACCTTCTTTCTCCGACGACTATTTTCTGTTGTGGGAGGATCCATACGGCCGCTCCATTGTGCTGTCCTTCTTCGCACCTTGGGTTTCCTTGGCCCGCGCTTGTCACCACTGTGTTGCTCGTGTCTTCTTGTGTCTCTAATAAAGCATTGCTGTCGTGATTGGGAGCAGACGGACTCAGGCCCGCCCAACCACGCTGGAGGTTTATTCTGCTCACTCAGGTCTCCTTTGATGTAAGAGGACATTTGCGGCTCAGCAGTAGGTTTTTAACTTCTTTGATGTGCTCTCCTTCTTTTGATTTGATGTACACTATTTTCCTTTTATGTTCAAGAGGAACCACAGAGAGAAATGTCCCTCTGCTTCTCACATCTCATCTTTGCCTAAGCTTTCTGTAATGCTATTTGTATAAGACAGGGCCTCTTTCAACAATATATAAGTTCATTAAAGAAAAACAAATAATATCAGACAGGCTGAGTGTAGGCATCTTAGCTTTTTAATCTCTCACTTCTGTCTTATGTTACATTTGGCTAATTGCTCTTTGAGGATGGCAGGGCTGGCTGAGAATAAAAACAAGTCAGATATTCAAAGAGCTTTAATACTTGATAATCATAATCACTTACAGACTTTACAGTTAGAAATACCGTATGCTTTTTTAAAAGGTAGATAGCTCAGACCAAGTGTGATGTGTGGGTTTGTCTCGCAGGAAGACTTCAGGCTGAGGGTCTGCCCCCTGACCCCACTTGTGGCTTTCACTGGTCCGGATGTCAACTGCTCTAGAGACTTGATGGGTGAAACTGACAGCAGATAATTCTTGCCTGACCTTCCACCTTTAGTTTCCCTCTCCTCGTTAGCATCTGGCTATTGACAGTGACTTAGGCCTTTCGTCTGGATTTCGGGGACTAAGAGTGCAAATGAATCATAGTTTTACTTTTTTACTGATCTCTACTAGCAAGAAAAGCAAACTTATTTTTGCGAATGAAGTTTATGAGTGATATAAGTATTCATTTCTATTATCCCGAGTTTCTTTACTCAGATATTTGAAGGATGCAGTGTATATTTGGAGAACAGAATAGAAAATCAATTATTTAGGCTTACTTCATATTAAGTAACATTTTTGAATTAACCTCTCTTATATCCACTAAAACCTTTGGTGAAAGGAGATTTAATGTAGAATCATGCTTAAATATACTGAAAAAGTGTGCATACACATACATAGGATTCACATTACTTTGATATGTGTTCAGTAAGAAAAGCAGCAGAATTATTAGTATTAGTATCAGAGTGAAGATGAGGAAATGATAACTCAATGACTTATAACTTAATTCAAGGCTCTTTGCAATGTATCTGGCCTAAGTTTGCATTTCTTTTGGCACAAGCCATTTTGGTTGAAAGAAATTGGTTTTCAGACATACTAAAGATTGGTTATCCACCATAAAAAAAGAGAAAGCAAGTGGGGTGTGGTGGCTCATGCCTGTAATCCCAGCTCCCGGGAGGCAGAGGCAGGAATATTGCTGAGTTCAAGGTTCAAGATTTGCCTGGGCTACATAGTGAGCTCAGGGCCAGCCTGAATGACAAAGTGAAACCATGTCTCAAAAACAAAACAGAACGAAAAACAAAAAAGAGAAAGCGATAAATTGTGATTCAGTGAGTGTTATTACCATAGTTAATGAGAAGTAAAAAAGAAATTGTAACACATTGAGATTCTTTTTGATCTATCACTTAATCTAGACTTCTCTTTCTCAATGTAATGACTTCATTTTATCATCAATGATAATTACTTAAACACTTTTATACTTGGTCAGTCCTATTTTTGCCCTTTTCACAACTACATAGAAGAACTCTGACAAAGTTGAGAGTGTGGCCCTCTACAAGTGCTGCATGCTGACTCTCTGTTGTTGTCCTACCTCCTAGGATATGAGCCAGAACAGCCAAACCTGAGAATGTCAGGCACACAAGATGGGGTGGCAAGAGCGATCGAGTGGGTTCTGTCCAGGGTCACGGTCATGAGAGAGTTGAAAAGTAGGAGTTCTTTGTGACCGAAGGCCATTTTGATTACTGGCTAGCAAAATTTCTTAAGAATCAAAGAGTATTAAAAACATGTCAGAACACATTGTGTGGTTGTTTAACCCAGCCTGTGGTTAACATTTACAATCCTTTATTACTGTAAGAGCTAAAGCACTCAGATTTATCAGTAGAGCTAGCTAGTCTTAAGATATGCTTTATACCTGTAGTTGTCAAATAGATATAATTTGCGATCATTTGGCAATGTCTAGAGATAGTTCCAGTGGTTACAACCAGGGAGTAGTTCCAGCATCAGTGGGCAGAGGCCAGAGACAGTGTTGCACTTCCAGCCTTGGGCAGACTCTTGCTCCCCTGTCACTGGGCCCAAAATATCAAGAGTGTGTACAACTAAATTGGTTTCCCAGCTCACTTTATGGTGGACATGTGTCAGTGAGAGCCTTTGAAAATGCAGACAAATTTAGAGGATGTACAGCTTTTGTCTACTATCTTCCACCTCCTAAAAACTTCCACCTTAAGAAAGAGAAAACCTTTTTCTCAAAGTGAGAGTGAGGCGTGCTTGCTGGTTTGGTGTTAAAACCGCACACACCAGACACCTGTCACTGCCCCACCTTTCCCCAGCCCCTTCCTTCCGCTCCCCCATCCCGTTTTCTGGTTTGGTAGCACTGACTGTGGTCTCGGACCTTAGCATATATCCAGCATATTTATCCTTGCGCATCTGTGTCCCCTCAGCAGCCCCAGTGCCTTGCTAGGGCATGGGATAGGGCTACCTGGTAGATTTTTCCATTCCAGCCCCACACTGCTTCCAAACTTGAGCTTGTCCTAAGTGTCACAGGTGTGGGCCTCTCCGTCGGACTCCACGATGTCAGTATTAATGCTGTAGCCTTCTCAGTCCCTTCTCTAATCTACTCACTTCCTGCCTGGAAAACCTGTCCGGCCTTGGCCATTTATATTTCTCCTTCAGCAGTTCTGCCTGCGACCTTGATTGGTCTTTTCACAAAGTCTCCGGAAGACACACACCCTTGCCTGTGTGTGTGTGCTTTGCATAGCCCCTCCTTCCTTCAACGCCCGCCCTCCCCCTCGCTTAGCGCCCCTGTGCCGTGCAGCCCTCGGTGCGGGCTGGGCTGGGCAGCGAGGACGCCAGGACTGGCTTCCCTCGGCCTGACAGGCGCTGCGCCCTTGCCGGGCCCGGGCTGGGCGGACGCCCAGGAGCCGATGCGGACGCGCTCCGGTCCCGCGGCGGGTCACTGTTCCGCTGCTCGGGCGCTTGCCCAGACCTGACCGGTTTCTCACCCTCCTCTTGGAAAACGGAGCCCCACTTCTCTATGTATCACAGCGGTAATAGCAAAGCATTTTTTTTGCCCCCCCCCCCCGGGACCACCCGTGTGGCTGCTGGCCTTTGAGACTGCGATTTCCATTTCCACCACCCCGTTTCCCCAGCCGGGGAGGCCATGTTCACCGAAAGGAGCGTCACTCTCTGTGGCCGGAGCCGGGGCGGGAGGCTCCATGACAGGCTCTTGGTTCATCCCTCCCTGCCTCCTGCCTGCATCAGCTCTGAGCGGGGTGGCAGCTACGTAAGGAACTGTCGGGAAGCCCCACTCTGACCAGATACGTTCATTTCTGCATCTAGGACCAGACAGCCCTTCAGACAGACGGGCCTTCGGAAAGCTAAGTGATGGCACACAGCAGCCTCTCCCACAGCAGTCTGCCTCTTCCCACTCAGCCCAGGCTTTGGTTTGGAAATTGTGGTGTCCACTGGGCATGCATCGCAGGGTCCCTCAGGTGATGGGGAGGAATCCCCTGAACCACAGTGAAGGACAAGATGATTTGCGACAGGTGTTTGACAAGTGCCTCCGCCCTATTTCTCAACGCGCTGCCCCTGGCTCTTAAGAGCATCACCCAGGAGCTTGTTACAAACACAGACCTGGGTTCTACCGTTGACCTATGGAGTTGTGTCCAGCATTGTTCCAAGATGCCCGGTGCTTCCCATACATGTGACACTGTGCAGTGTTTTGTTCTGTTACAACGTAAGTGGGAACAACCACTTTTCATGTGGGGAAACTCATGCTTTATGTGGTGCAAAGATTTGCCTGGTGTCACAGGAAACTGAACCCTGACCGAACAAAGACTGGTGACGCACACTCTGGTCCTCCCATGTCATCACAACATAGATGTTCACAGTGAAATTGGCATTGCCTTTTGTTTTCTTTTAAAATATTTGAAAAAAAATACTCTTGTTTCCTGGAGATGTCAGATTGTCACTCGGAAAGGAAATTATAGTGGTGGTTAGCTCTTAGACTCTCCTTGAGCAGATGCACAGAAACATCCAGACTGAGGTGGAGGGTTCAGTGTGGTTCACCGCCATGAGGGTGCATGGGACACTCTACAGACTGGCGTCCAGAGATGGTCACAGCTAGATAAATTATATGTGGAAGAGATAATTACCGCAGACTTTCCTCTAACAGCAGCTGGAAAAAGGCAGAGACAGATGGAGCCAGAAATAGAGAGAAGGTGGTAGAGCCATGTCAAAGGAGAGCCAGCCATGCTTGGGACGACAGTTTAAGAAGAGGCCCTGGAGTGGGGAAAGATCTGGGTACTTAATCCCACTCACAGGACTTCATGGGTCTTTTAACTCCTGCTTTCTCTGGAGCTTTGTGTTATAAGAAGAAAGGAACAAATAAATCAATGGGGTTTACATTCAGATTGTATTGTTGGCATGTCACAGGGGTTTGGTTTATAATTCTCTTTATATTTATCCCACTTCTCTTCCCAGGCAAAGTTTAGTCACGAGGTCAAGACTATCTTCAAAAGGAATGGCTATTTAGCAAGAGAGATAAGTTTCAGGATATCTCCTTCCTCTGTCCTTCACGATGTTAGTGAATTTTGTCATTATTGTTGCTATTGACATTTTATGATATAGCGTTTCCAGGAGTCCCTTTGTTTAGGATGCTGTACCACTGAATTTTATTCCATTGGATTCTTATATGTTTTTGATAGGGAAGTGAAATTTTTCAGCATGCAGAAATTTTTTAATTGAATTCTTTATTGGTACATTTTATATACAGCTCACAATCACACACAACATTGAGGAATTTGTACCAGTATATGACACAAGTTAATTCTCAATTTAACCCTCATCCTTACCCACCCACCCCCTATATACATACTCTTTAATTTTCTTTTGAAATCATATTTCCTCCTTACCCTCAATACATTCCCACACCAAATTCCCTTTGGAAATTGACTGTTTTACATAAACTAGCATACATTCTAGAACTCATTTACATTTACAGGTGCTCATATCAAAGAAAAGATCTGGTATTTGCATATCTGAAATCTATTTATTTCACTTATTAGTGTGTCTTCCAGGTGTATCCATTTGCACATAAATGAATGAACCTTGTCATTCTTTATGGCAGAGTAATACTCCATTAAATGAAAACAAACACATCTTCTTAATCCACTCTCCAGTTGATGGACATTTGGGTTGTTTCCAAGATTGGGCTATCATGAACTGAGCTGCTATGAACATGGATGGACACCTGTCTTTCCAATGTGATTTTTAAAATTCCTTTGGGTATATTTCTAGCAGGGGGTAGCAGGGTCAAATGGAACCTTTAGTCCTAGTTTTCTGAGGAATCTCTGCACAGATTTCCACAATGGTTGCACAAGTCTGCAATCCCACCGACAGTGGAGAAGGGTTCCTTTCTCCCCACAGCCTCGCCAGCATTTATTGTTGGTTGATTTTGCAGTAGCAGCCATTCTTTGTGGAGTGAGATGAAATCTCAGTGTTGTTTTCATTTGAACATGAAGAAATTTTTTGAGTAGCATGAGGTGATCTCTTAGCATTAATGGATAGGATCCCAAAGTACTATTTCTCTGTATGGTGTTTCAAAAGATGTTCTTGTGGACTACTAAGAGTGTTTTAAAAAGACAATTTTACATGGAATGGCCCACCATGGACTAGAGGTTTATTAATTTTTCATGTTAACACAGTCTACTTAGTTCATAGACTATCTTCTCTTTGGAAAAATCTGCAAGATGTAGTCATAGAGCTCAGAACATTATCCATCAGCTGCTCTAAACAAAAGTTTTTATATTATACAAAAATGGATCCTTTTAAAAGTTACATTTGGGTGCTGAAAAAAACAACTCTGTAAGAGTCAGTCCTCTGCATAGATCTAGGTGTACATTAAAAGGCACATTTTCACACCTAACTAAAAAGATGCTACAATAATAAAACAGTACAGTGTATTTACTTAGCACCTCAGATTTCTAAGTGGCACCACTATTTCATTATCATATTGTACATTCTACCTCTAGCTCAGTAGATATTCTATTGCTAAAAGGCCATAAAATGTATGATGCTGTAAGTGGGTATAGTTAGGTAAATTATTCGTGGTCTCGACAGCAGTGAATCAAAGGGACTCATAATTCCCACCTTTCAGCTTCTGGGAAGACTTGGAAGATCAATGGCAGAGGTGTGAACATTGGCTAAACACTTTTCCTCTACTTTCCAGTGGAAGCAATAATGGTTTCTCTCTGCATTTATTGAGCTTCTTTTGTTCCTTCAAAGTGTGGGAGCCAGATAGGAAAGGAACATTGGATCTAAAATTAATACACCTTTTTCTCTAGGTTTGGTCTGAGAAATGGAGTAGGGAAAAAGCACAAGTAAACCCATCAGTTTTAATATGTCTGATTTCTCTAATTGCAGAGCGAAACACAAATAGGCTGTACTATAGGGATCGCATGTATCAGTAAACATACTATCCAGAATGTAGAAGTATGTTAGCTGTGGAGGCACCTCTGAGTCAAAGGGAAAGAAGTTTATTTTGTCTCATTTCTGTCAGTGGACGCTGAGCTGGCACCATGGCAAGCATGGCCTCGGAAGTAGAAGGGGGAAGCCAGACAATAAGCTGTTAAGATTATGGAATCCATAATCTAAAGGCGGAAGGTGGTGAGATAACATCCTTTCAGCTTTCTGCCAAAGGCTCTGCCTCTGAGAGTGCTCAGAGCATTTGGGGACATTCCAGAGCCAAATCACAGCAATGTCATACTCAGTGTCTTAGTTTTGCTGCCCCTGTTTCAAATATGCATGTGCACACACATGTTTTGGGGTGAGGAGAGGCTTTAGTTCAGATCAGGCGTGAGCCACTGGTGTCCCTAGTTCCACGCTTGAGTTTCCTTGGTAGCAGCTCCAGTGATAAGATGCTGCACGCATAGGGTTGCAGTGGAGGGGAAGGTTTGAGTCTTGGCATTTTAAGAAACAAAGCCTCTTGGAACTTTAGCAGAGAGTGACTTTTTTGTTAAGTAACAGACCTCTAAAGCATGTAACACAGACCAAGATCCTTCCGCAGAGAGGAACTTTTGTGATTTCTGTATTGGAAGAATCCATCAGAGCTCTCAGTAAATATATACCCACTGAATAAATGTGATACATGAATAGACAAATGAACAAATTAGGAAAAGGAAACAATGGGGCTACAGCTACTTTCCCAAGAAGGTAGGAGCTGTATGAAGTTTGAATGGAGGAAGTTTGGGCAGTAGGTCACCAACAGGTGAATGAATTTGGCACGGATTTAAAAGGAGAATGTGATAAAGGGGAACTGAACCAGAAACAGAGATTTGGCTCCTTCGTGTGCACCTTTGGTAGCCCTGCTGAGTGCAGAACTCTCCGTAGACCCTAGTGTGAAGAGTACAGTGTCCTGCCTCCGCATTACCCATCAGGGCCAGTTACACAGGAAGGGATCTCAGAAGTCCCATCAGACTAATACACGGTCTTGCTTTAAAATCCTTTCCTCACCTGCTTCAGAGTTTCAGTCCACAGGATAGATCACAGAAGCTGGCCAGGCAACATTTTCTTGCATTTTTTTTTTTTTTGCCCCTTGTTTTTAATAAGTACACTTCATATTTATTGTGCTTCGGTATCCATTCATTTCGGCCCTGTGAAAAGGGCTGCTAACTGCCCACTGAGTGTGAATTATAGGGTTGACATTTAGTGGTGCAGCCTCTTTTGTTCACTGCCCTCAGCAACTGAGAGGTGAGTTGAAAGCGAGGGTTAGTGCATAGGAAACACCTCACACAGGGAGAACTCACCATCTTGATTGTACTTTATTTTTTAAATGTAAGTTTTGAAAAAATAACGTGGTCTGTTGACAGTATTCTATATTTCACTGCTAGAAGAACATTAAGCTTTTTCATTTCACACTTCTGAATCTTAAACACCATCACTGTAGAGGGACGTGAGTCAGTTTCTGATGATTCATGTACAGATTCGTGCCAATCAGAAATGGCTATACTTATGCCAGGTACCCTTTTCAAGGAAGTCCACTGAGAGGATGGGGAAGGAAGGCTAAAGGAGAATCCTCTATAAATGCTCTGAATTCACAATCCATAAGTGTACAAGTAATTTCATAGTACAGTGGAAATCCATTTTGAATACACTACAATTGTTATAAACCACAAACGTTGATACAGCTACCTAGGGATCATTTGATAGGGACTTAATGGCAAATCTGTGAGCACATTTATCTTCCTCAACTTTGCCTTGAGGGTGGGACCTAAGAAAACAGGCAATACTATCTTCCAATGATTAATTTCCTATGAAAATCATTGAGAATTTGAATCACTGATTTTTATCACTAGCTTCTAGAGTAGCTAGAATTCCCAAGAGGTATTCATTTATTTAAGAACATTTATTTTAAGAAATCATCTTATAGCATGATACTGGGTCAGGAAAGAGAATAAGGATAGGCAGGAACTTCACAAAAGTGGAAAAAGGGTGGAGCTATTGGAAATGAGAACTATTCTTACTGGTTCACGCCTGCACCAGTGTCCTTTTCTACCTTGCTTCTCCATGTTCCCCTCTTCAAGGTCCATGAAATATTTCCAAGAATCATTTCTCAATTTATGTTATTTGTACATTAATTTTAATCTGGAGTACATTCCTGCTCTAAATCCTTCCACTGTGAATAAAGAAATAAAAGTGGGATATAATTATTTCCCTTCCAATTATTTCTGTCTTTTGTCTCCTATTCTGAGAGCTCCCTGCTGAATTTTTAAACACTAATGTTTTCATTTTCTTCAGCCTGACATAGTCAGTTTTGGAAATTGGTGTCCACTGAGATATTTTGTGGTCAGGTCTGAATTGATTACTGTTCCTCTCTCACCTTCAGGTTGCAAAAAAGAAGGGCTCCAAGCACCTCAGGGACTCTGGTGAGTAGGAGCAAACAAAAGTTCAGGATAGGTCAGATCCCACAAAGGAAAATTAAATGTATTATTCTCATAGAACAAGATTAGCAAATCTTTTGTAAGTCTCAGCCACCCTTTCCTCCTTTTTATTCTAATGAGTTTATCATGCAATAATGACTGTGGAGCTTCATCAGAATTCTGCCAGCGAAGGGGAATTTTCAAACTCCGTTGGCAAATGAGATCTGCGCCATAAAACCACAGTCATCCATCATAGAGAAGGAGCTTGTGCCTGATAAAAGGCTGTTTGGGCAGAGTCAATCAAATGAGCATTATTGGAGTTTGGTATTATAGCATCCGTTAGGTGATGGAGAAGGAATGTAATCCAGTTAGGGAATGTGATTTTTTTTAATGCCTCTGTCCCTTTTGGAAGACTAAATTCTATTCTGACATGAACATCTCAGAGTGACATTCATAATGTTTGTTATAAAAAGAGACCCTGTCCTATTTCTCACCTGTCAAAAGCAGTTAGAACTGTGTAGAGTTTTCACAATGTACTGAACACTACAAAGAAGCAACTCTCTAGCTCAAACTATAGCTCACTGTTGCTGGTTATTAATGAAAGATAACCTGAGCTTCTGTGTTAACTGAGTGAAGACTGGCAAAGAGTGTAACTTTTACTGACTGTTGACTATGATCAAAGATCACAATAAGAGTGAATTTTGAGCTTATAAGTTGTTTAGATGCTGTCTGATTTAATGATTTTTCTCTCACTTAGCATTGGAGCCCATTTTTCCAGCCAAATATATGGCACCAGAATATACACAAATGAGTGGTCAAAGTACAGAAGTTTTTATTTAGAGCAAGGGAGAAGAGTTCTCAATTTTTCCTTGGAAAGAGATTGATTGGCATCTGAGACTGGCTCATCCTCTATGGCTTAAGAAACTCATGGGAAAGAGCATTTATAGAACCAAATGAGGCTGTAGAGCTTGCTAACTGCAAGGCCAATACAAAGGGCCAAAGTCCTCATTTCTACAAAGATCCTCTTGCAGAGGTCAGCATTCCTCCATTACACTCTGTATAACAGTCTGTGAAGAATGTGCAGGAGTTTGATAAACAGGTAAGGGGATATTTTAGGAAGAAAGACAAGAGCACAGATATCAAAAGAGGTTGAGGCAAAACCCTATCTTGATCTAAGAACTACAGACTATTTGCTATGGTCAGAGGGCGCGAAGGATTGCAAGAAGGAAGAAGAAGAAGCCAGACATATTAGATAAGAATTACTCTGAAACTTTGTCTAGTGCTAAGGAGTTTACGCTTTATCGTCTAGCTCTCCAAATCATACTTGATGGCTGTGAATTGAGTCTTTTCATTTGTGAGTGATGATTCACACGACATGTGTGAATTGGGAGGGATGGAGGCAGATGAGGGTGTTAGTTTTCAAATCTCTTCCGGGGTGGGGCTGCTGGGTCATCTCAACAAGGAGTAGAGAAGAGGCTCCCTGTGCCACCCCCAGGCCCGCACTGGCCATCCAAGTCTCCAGGTGACCCAGGCCTAGACCTAAGAAACTTACCTCTGGAATGGTTTCCTAAAATTTTTCAGCATATTCTCAATATAAATGAAGACTTTTAAAAATCAAAATATCCAAATAGGAATGAAAAATACTACTTTTCTTAGAAATAGTCCACTCATTAAGTGATTTCTATGCCAAGAAGCATAAAATCATCTGAAAAAGAATTTATCATAACCCATACTTTGCTTAAAACAAACAATAGCAAATCCAATAAATGCCTGCAGAACATGACCAATAATATTTCAGCTGATTTAATGAACAGGGGAGCTAGAAGGTTGAGACAAAAGCAAACAAGAATCTCTCACTTTTCAAGACTACAAATTTAACATGTTTGGCATTTTATTTTACATTTGAATATGAAACAGTTAAGTTTATTTGATAGCAGGAAGGAAAGGTTAAAGATTTTTTCCCCCCTGCTCTGGCTTACTATGTATGAAAACTATTCTCCTGTGATCTTTTGTCTTGAAAGTATTTCCAGGTATTTCTCATCTTAGAAACTCAGGGAAACCTTGCAGCTAGTGACACAACAATCTGAGAAGCAGGGAGCACGATTCACCACCTAAGTGTGCAAATGAAAACACATCTGAACCTTCAGTGGAGTGAAAAGCAAATATTTGTTCTTCTGATCAACAGTCCAACAATTACAGACACAGGATTGGATCCTGCATAATTAAAAATGATACACTAGTGAAGCCAATAGATATTTTATGGGGTAACTGTTCATTTTTTAAAAAATTTATAGAAACCATGCTTCTAAAGTCAGTTTATATTCAGTGGTGCATGCAAATTGGAAACAAGTCTGGAATCTATTGAGCATTCATAATAAGAGTATAATTACAGTGAATAAAGAAAGGGGGGTGAGAAGGAGGAGGAGGAAGAAAAAGGGGAAGAAAAGGAGAAAAAGAAGAAAATAACCTGGCAACTTTTGGTGCAGCATCTAGTTAATTTCTTTCAAGAGAATTTATGGCCTTTGACAGTAGTGACTAGCAGCACATGCCCTTAACATAAGAATATAACACCCAGGGCCGGAGATTTAGCTCAGTGGTTCCAGCGCCTGCCTCGCAAGCGCAAGGTCCTGAGTTTGATCCCGATAACCGCATAGAATGCTGGGCATGGTGACTCAAGCCCACCAGCAATCAATACCACATACAGCAGTGCCTGGCATGGTGGCTCACGCCTGTCATCCCAGCACTCGGGAGGCAGAGACAGGAGGATTGCTGAGTTTGCGGCGGCTTGACTGGGCTACATAGTGAGCTCAGGGCCAGCCTGAACTACAAAGCAAGACCCTGTCTCCAAAAAAAAAAAAAAGAATATAACACCCAGTAATAATAACAATTTCAAATGAAGGCAGAAGTTACTGCAGCCTCTGATTTGAAATGTGGGGTGTCGAACAGCAGGAATATTACCGATGATATTTGATTTTTCAAGAGGATTATCCATAAAGAATCCTGCAGCTGCATTTATTTAACTCTCTTCATAGTATCATTATGCAGCCCCAGATACTGAGAAATATACTATAACAAAATTTAAGAGACTGCATAATTCTTTATAAATAAGCCCACTTTATACATTCACATATATTGTATTCTCTTCACATGCAAATGCTAAATGTTTATCTGTTACTTCTCCCCTTGTGTCTCTGTGTGTAGCTTCTCCTTAAGGCAATAATATATTCAGGTTTTCCTTTTCACTAACATAGGGATAGAGTTTGAATGTATGAATCTGGGATATCCTAAAGAAAGGAAGAAAATAAAGGAGACCAGACAAATGGTATCTGGCCTGGGAATGAGTCAGAATTCAGATTCAGGTCTTGGATATTTACCTAGGACTTTTGATTTTTCAGTAACTGGCCACTGGCTTGGAGGAAATTTGTGGCTTAGAGCTGCTCTTAGATTTCTTACAACAAAAGGTCTGCAGTCTGCTCAGCCATTTTTATGGCTTTAACATCTCTCTCACCACCTACACAACTTCCCTAGTGTTTGTTTTTATATCGATTAAAAAGGAAGGTTGAAAATAAATTCTGTAGGATGTTCCAGCTGTGTCTGCTGCTGGTCTCCAACCTCTGTGACCCTCCCGGTATGAAATACTGAGCCTACAACAGTGAACAGAACATCACCGTTTTACTGCTTGTCCTGACCTCAGTCACGTCATCAACTACCTCTTCAGATCCCCCGGATCACACATGGATTTTGGCCTTAGATTTTATTGACCCTCTGTGTAAACCCACTCAGTGGGTAGCTTTCCTTGTTTTGCATATAACCCTAAGGAACGCAGCATGGCAGGATGTCAGCCTGTGGGTGTGACACTCGTCCCTTTCTGTCTGGCTGCTCTGTGTACTCACAGCTAATCTCACCGGCATTCTGCTCCATACTATGTGTTGGTATTGATGCTGTTGTGACTGTGCGTATGAGTGTCACCAGATCATGCTTTTTGCATGCTGCTGCAGTGGATGAAAAGAGTAACAGAGGGAACTTCCCAGGTCCCCTGAGGGTCCCAGTGCCCTTGTCACAAGTTGAACAGAGTCTTGTCTCCAATTTTAAACTTTGGGATTATATTAGATTCGGCATAGTACCCAGAGAGACATTTGAATTCCATCGATTGATTTTTGTTTTATCGTCTCAGGAGGACTGTTGGCCACTTTGCATATTCAGTTCTGTGTGAGTGGTTCTGAGGGAGTCGTGCTGTTCCCTGGTCCTAGCATTGAACAGTTTTGAAACAGTTCTCTTCTCCATGTTCTTAAAAATTCCTCAAGGACTTCAGTCTTCCTGTGAAAATCAAATATTTCTCACCAGTGTCAGTGACACAGGGCACATGTTAGCGGGCCTAAGGATTTCAGAAGCATATGTGACAATTTCATATGAGAAATTGCACTCTATCTTAGCCCTTAGTACTCTTGACCAGCTACCCCTGTGCTATTGCTGTGAAACAGGACTCACCAAGTAGTCCGCATTAAAGGTAGTCAGTGAGTCAGGCAGGTAGAATGTGGTTTTGCTTTCAGGAGATCCTCATGGGTGAAAGACTGAGCATGAAACTTAAATAAATGTAAGGCAGCATGTGCAGTCTGTGAAGGAGCAGACAATGGTGACAACTGTAGTTTAAAAGCACAGGTCAGAAGTTAAAGTAGGTGGCTAAACAGGCTTCGCAGAAAATGTATTACTCATCTGGACCCCTCCAAGAACAAATTGGTATAAGTTCATCAAAATGGAGGTATTTGAGTCTCAGGAATAATATTATACCCTGCTGGAAACTTGAAGATAAAAATGATCCTTTGGTGGATAGAGAGTGTATTGTTTTGCACCGCATAGGCATAGAATGTGAAAGGAAGTGATGGCAGATAAGCTTTTAGAGAGTTTTTAAAGAATGGCTAAGAATTTTGTATTTTAACTAAGGGAATCAGAGGTCAGGAAAGCAAACTGGATTTTTTAAATGGAGTATTACTCTGCCATAAAGAACAGCAAGTTTCATTCATTTATGTGCAAATGGACACACCTTGAGGACACACTAATAATTAAATAAATAGATCACAGATAAGTAAATACCATATCTTTTCTCTGGTTTGAGAACCCGTAGATGTAAATGAGTTCTAGAATGTATGATAGATTTTGTGAAATAGGAAATATTCAAAGGGAATGTGGTAGGGGAAAGTAATGAGGGGAAAAAATAAATATGATTTGAAAAGAAAAAGAAAGAACATGTATATAGGGGGTGGGGGTTATGGGTAAAAATGAGAATTAACTTGTGTCATACACTGGTGCAAATTCCCCAATGTTGAGTGTGATTGATTGTGATGTGTATATAAAATGTACCAATAAAGAATTCAATTTAAAAAACTGGAGACTTTTGAAGAGAAAGGTTTTCTAGGATTCACGTAACTACCTGTAATTGGCATGGGTAGGTAGGTGGGTGGTTGTGCTCAGCCAGTGGAATAGGAAACATAGTTCATTCACATTCATATCTTTCATTGCTGATTTATAAGTGATATCTTGAGTGTTCAGATGAGCAAAGTAACAATAGAATTCAGCAAACATAGTCCATGTGCAGTTTCTACTTAGAGACCAGGGTCGTTCTGAATAATGTAACTCTGTGTGTTTTAACCTTCCCCCTTACTGCCCATGTTTATCAATTTACTTATCCCCAGTTGCTTGCCAAGCATACTGATATAAATTTAGGAAATTGTTTCATGGGAAGTGAACTGGAGAGATTAACATTTTCTTATGTTTTTCCTTGTCACAGTCTCAATCTCAGAGACTTTGAGGAATTATATAAAAAAATTATGGAATATCTTTTAGGGCAAAAACAGAGACTTCTAAGTGGGACTGTGCTTACAGGTGTTTTCATGTACAGTGGTGGATACTGACTTAAGAACCTATGAAATATTTGGTGTTTCATGGTATGAGCAGGTAAATTCTACATTACAGACAGAAGGCCCAGGTAGAAGTAACAATTCCGCAATATTTATTCTTCTTCACAGGGAAGAGAAATAGCAATGAAATGCAGGCCCGCGGGCTGACAAACTGTAAAGGAAGAGCTGTTGAGAGGGAGGTTTTATTCTACTTAGAACTTTTTTTGTGACTCTGCACTCTGATAAACTTAACATAGTAAAATGAATAACAAAGACTTACCTGAAGGCTTCACATTCAGTGGGGGAAAGAAAAATATTGCAGAAGATGGAACCATTTGAGAAACAAGTGCATCTCAAACAGAGGCTTGAAAAGGCTAGACATGTTTCAATTTCTGCCCTTTTCCCGAGTGATCTTTCAAGAGGGCTAGCACCAGCCATGTGATCTCATCGTTTTCTGGAAGGAAGTAACCACAGCTTTTTTGTACAAACGTGTATGGATGGAGGACGGGCTGAAATGTTGCCAGAGCATAATTGTGATTCTCATTATTGTTCTTTTTATTTGTACTTTCCAGTCTTACTCGTTGAGTATTTATTGAGCACCTACTAGACATTAATCTATAAATAAAATAGCTATCCTTCTGATTTTGTCCCAGGAAGATGTGGACTCAGTTGTTGACCCTGTGTAATTATTCTCTATGCAACTTTCATTTTCAAAAGTGTTGGATTTTGAACAATAAATTACATGATTGCTGCAGGCATAAAATTTTAGGGAAATGTGAGCTCAGAGAAAACCCATTTGTCTGGTCAATGTGCCCTATAAGGCCATCTGGACTATACATAGCATGATTCCCACTAGTAGTTATAGTTGAATATAATGTAAGCCTTATGAGACAGTATCTTTGACTGTGTTTCTCACTGTACACCATGCCTTGTTTTTGTTACACCATAGTAGATATAGAATTAGTACCTGTTATGAATGCATGAACTGTGTGTAACACTCTCACCACTGAAAGAAATTGCTGCCATATAGTTATCTGAAGATTTCAGAATAGACCATACCTGGCAGAGGCAGGTTTAACTTGAACATATAAAAAAATCATTTGAATAGTTTAAGACAAGCTGTTATCAGACTTTTAGGAATATGCTGCGAATGTGCTTACATAGCTTTGAAATTAAGTGTTTAAATTAGTAAAATGGAGAGGTCTTGCAGTGTTTTCCTTAGATAATGAAGCTGGAATGATGATCTATTGATGAAATAACCAGGCAGAGCATTCGAATGTCATTTTGGCGATGTCATGAAGCAGGGATTCCACGCCCACAGCTAAGGGAATTGGTCAGCAGCATTTTAGGACATTGCCAGATCCAATGTATGCCTCTCCTCACTTCTTTCTTTGCATTTATCAAGATTGTGCTGTGTAACAGATATCATACATTGGGGAGGTGACCTAGGGTATATGAGCCATATTCTTATCTTACACAGAAATCCATCAAGCTTGGTTATCTTCTTTCCTGGCTTCCAGAAGATTAGAAGCAGAAAGTTGGAAAGAAGGCTGTTAGAGTCAAACAGATTTATGGTAATGGCTGAAATTGAAAAACCACAAAAAGGAAGCTGGGAATTCAAACAGTATGATTTCTGAGGTCATTTGGGGAAGAGATAAAGAACCTTGCACACCTGGCAGTGTAGAGAGCCTCCCTGTGTTAGACCAACACAGAGTGGTTGTCAGTAGTGATGGCCTCAGGCAATCAAGAAAAGGGTAAAGTGGGTTTTCTGTGCTCTGTTCAATAAAAGGGTGTAATTTGTAATCCACATCAGTGAAGCTGATGTTTTGCCTGGGCTCTTTTGCTCACAAGAGAGGACCCAAAGCATTCTTAGGGGTGTGTGTATTTGTGTGTGTGTGTGTGTGTGTAATGTACACATCAAAACTAGAAGCTGGAAGCGAAAAAAATCAAAAGGTCAGAAACTCAGTTAACCCATATAATGGGGTCTCTGTATTTTGGAGGTTCCAATGCCGATTGTTTCTTTGTTTGTTTGAGACAGGGTCTCATTTTGTAGTTCAGGCTGGCCCTGAGCTCACTATGTAGCCCAGGCAAGCCTTGAACTCAGCCATCCTCCTGTCTCTGCCTCCCGAGTGCTGGGGTGACAGGCGTGAGCCACCACACTCCGCACTGGGTTGTTTTGTTTTTGGTGTGATGTCTCTGTTCCTTTGTGAGTTAGACGAACCCTTATTATTTTGGTCGCCATCCCCTCTTAGGGTTATTTCTCTGGATCTTTCTTCAGTTGGAGCTTCTGCCTCTTTTTCTCTCCAGGCCTCTCCCCAGCCCCTGGTAAGATTGGAAGAAGGGGAAGCCATGTTTCTAGTTCATCTTCCCCAAACTGGCATCTCATGTGATGCTCCTGTGCTCCAGTTGGCTGTTCCCATTCCCATTTGCAGATATATGGTGAGGGTAGATTTGGTTTTCTAGTCCGAGCCTGGCAGTGCAGTAAGCAGAAGGTATTGATAGGTGGTTTTACAAGAACTTAACTGAAGGCATCCCAGATACCTAAACAAATTTTTAAAATATTTTAAAATGTTGAGATTTAGCACAAACTTTAGCTATCTAGGAAATTTATTTCTGGTGGAAACGCATTGCATTAATATACAAGTCAAATCTCTTTCTACTTATACTTAATGAGAATTCATAGGTTTGTTAAAATATTAATATCTTTATTATGCATTAGATGATTTTATTCCATTATAAATCTTTTTCCTCCCTAAAAGAATTCCACGTTTCTCCCATTCTAAATTACTCAATCCTGTGTATGCCCCTACCACCTGAACGCACCTGATCTCGTCTAAATTACTCGATCCTAAGTACACTCCTACGGTACACTTTGATACGGGAGGGACGGATAAGCTCAACCATGGTCCTCATGTTGCCCCCCCCCCTTCTCCTCGTCTGCGACTCACACTGTGCCCAGCAGCGACAGTCCTTTCAGGTCTTAGCAGGAGGACTGCTGCACCGAAAATGGGGCTGGGGGTGAGGTGGGTGGTTGCTCTGGCAGCGCTGCCGATGCTGAGGTTTGGAATAAGAATCTAAGCAGGAGCTCAGAACAGAGATTCACAATAGAACATGTGAGCAGAATTGGCCTCGAGAGACCTGCACTGAGGCATGCCCCCCACCCCCACCCCACCCCCGTCGCAGCACTTAGACATTATGCAACACAGGGTCAGGAAGTTCTGGCCGAGAGTATTAGCAAAACCAGAGCAGAAGCTGCAAGGTTAGCTTTTTTAAAAAAAAGTTGTTTTCATTATTTCGACCCAAACTTCTGGAAGTAACCATATGGAGAGACTTTCCAGCTTGACTGTTTATTTTGGTTTTCCTTGTGCGTGGACATGAGGGGGGATGGAGGATGCGGTCGTCTTTTCCCCTCTCAGGGAGTTTCCTCTCTTAGCCAACATGCATTGAGTACCTACCACACGCCGTGACCTGTCCTCAGAACCGCGGCAAGAAAACTCTGTGGGGACAGGCACTAAGCATCCCACTCTGCAGTCGGGGATACACTGGAGGTGAAGAGATACATATGGACGTGTGTAACATTGTTCTAGATTGTAGAGCTGCTAAGTAGAGAAATGGGTACCCCAACCCCATTATCCTTCGCTGAAGGTCCTTGCAGGTCCCCGGGCACTCCTAGGGACACAGGCCGGGTCTGATTCATTTGTAACCAGGAGTTCCCTCTCAAACACTGTATTTTCCATATGCAGAAAGCATGCCCCAGTGATAAGGTGTGTGCTTTAGGCATGGAGTTAGTGACAGTCAGATCTGCTTAAAACAAGAAAGACAGAAGAATTCCTCAAAATAGTAGGTCCTAAGTAAAAACCTAATGGCTCATAAGATGGTTCTCTGCTCTCTTTGGAGGATCATGGAGAAAAATAGGTGTGAATAAAGGGCCAGCAGTAGAGAGAGGAAGCTAAATGTAAAACATAGGAATACATTTAAAAACAGTGACAGCCAGGTGTGGCGCTCACACCTGTAACCCCAGCACTCGGAGGCAGAGGCAGGAGGATTGCGGAGTTCGAGGCTTGCCTGGGCTACACAGTGAGCTCAGGGCCAGCCTCAACTATAAGAGCGACACCCTGTGTCCAATAAATGAATGAATGACAGAGGTTTCTTTATTTGAGAAACAACTAAAAAATAATTTAGAATTATATCTGTCAGTAATCAAAGTATTAAAACTTGAATGAAAGTGAGCATAAGACTCATGATAGCACTTTATAATTTAAAAA
Organism: Thryonomys swinderianus; assembly: GCA_004025085.1. Classification (NCBI taxonomy): domain Eukaryota; kingdom Metazoa; phylum Chordata; class Mammalia; order Rodentia; family Thryonomyidae; genus Thryonomys; species Thryonomys swinderianus. The sequence continues at coordinate 31,537 of PVIC010011056.1, forward strand.
AGGAATTTTAACTGTTGTATATATTAAATTCATAATAGAGTTTAATGGCTTATACTACAACAAGAAGAAACCAGGCTGAATAAAATAGGATAAAATGTACTTGGGAACAGTTGCACTAATACACAATGAGTCATCTGATTAGTCTTGTGATATCTTAGTTCATATGAGAATTTTATGCCATGTTACTCTAATAGCAGCCGCCTTGCCATTACAGGGGAAATGCAGACAGTAAACTATGGAATGTTGTAAATCTTTACCAGGATTGGAAATGTTATGGTCAGAATTAATGTCAAGGTCCTTAAGACATGTTAAAGATGAAATTAAAACATTACCTTCAGAGCTAAATGTTTGTACATGCTTCCATTGAAAGGCATACAGAACAATCAATAGCACCTGCATAAAATATAAAATATAAAATTACCAATAAATGCAAGCAATAACATTACAAATAAAAGTATTTTGGACAAGGTGAGGTGAAGCTTCTTATACTTTATGTTAATACAATAAACTGATGAACTGTATAGTGACCATAGTCAATGGAAATGGAATTAATTTTACAGTGTAATTATTTCTGCTAGTGATCACAAAATAAAAGTAGTTCATAGTAGAACTGTGAAGAAAAATTTGTCTTGTTGCCAGTATATTCTCTGCTCTTAGGAAATTAATCTCAGATTCCTCATTCTGAAATAGACTCTTTAAATCATTTTGCTTTATTTACCTTGTCATTCTCGAGGTGTTTTTGTGAGCACTGAATTGAGTTGTGTTTCTTCTCATTGAGTGAAAGATTTTAATCATCACTTTTTTGGGGCTCCATTATTTGTTATTTATTTATACCAGGAACCGAACTCAGGGCCGTGGGCTTGCTAGGCAGGTGCTGTACTGCTGAGCTACACCCCAATGTTTTAATGGTATCTGGAAAATCATTTTTTGCAAATTTATTGGGGCTGTTTTAGAGCTCTTTTATTCTAAAATACATGTGATACAAGCAGACCAAGAAAAATCCCAGATTCATTGCTTAGACTTTTCTAAGATTTAAAGCTGCTAGTCTAAGAAGTATAGCTTTTCTCTCTGAATGAGTCAGAAAAGGAAAGAGTCTCTGCTCTGTGGACATGGAACGCTCCACGTATCCTTTCTGATCCCAAAGTAAACGCTGGCATATTTAAGCACGGATCATTAGATCATTTCCCGTTTTGACTGAGTGACAAGGGAATGAAGGAGTTTCTGGGCACCTGTTCGATAGTCACTAATTCTCTTCCAAGATGCAGTGAGTCACTGCATTTCTGTAAATGCCAGTGTTTCCATAGTTGACCTGTGCAATTTCTACAGTTATGAATCTCAGGGGTGGAAATAGGCTCAGGTTGAATTAGATGCAATTAGATGAGAGGAAGGATAAATCAACTTATTGTGATTGTCATAAAAGTATGTTGTCACAGGAAAAACATCTGGTCTATGAACCTCAGTCTTTAACAACACCTTAAATTCTGTTGCTATATTTTCAAAATTATAGGGGCTGAAGGCCCGGAATGAATGCAGAATCTGTTCCTGAGACATCAAGATTGTGTGTAGTTTAAAAGCTACTGGCTATTTTATTCAATTACTTTGGTCTGCAAAAATACATGCTTAATTAATAAAGTCAAGCCATAACCATTTATCTTGTAATGAAAGCCTTTTATGGATAGCTACTAATGAAGACCAGACTTTGCTTTTCCAATTGTGCCTGTCGTGCTATGCAGGAGCAACCTGCATGATGATTGAGAGATGGGGAGATGGCATGTGCTACATGGTTTGGAATTGTCATTAAGCATCCACATATCAATTGTGTTGCACCAAGGTTTATTAATGATGCACTGATCAAATATTCATTGTATGACACTAACACTTAAAGAATGTGCTCTACTGAGCCTAATGGGCCTGTGTTTTGACTGCTTGGGTTATTTAGTGAATTAATTCTAGGGAACACTTTGAAATATTGTAATCAGAGCTGAGATAATATGTCATGTTCTACAAGAACCTAGCTGCTCTCTTATTTGGGGATAATTATATTTCTTGTTGATCCAAGGAGCAATGGATGTACTGTGACAGAGAATGTGGCCTATGTCCATGCACAAATGAACACCACTATATATACATTCAATATGTACATGCTTACATGCATACACAATCCTGGCCCCAAATGGAGCTACCATTTATTGTCTGTCTCATTGTCCATCTAGTTTTGTTCTTATGTCCAGTTTCATCATGAACATTGTCCAAAACAATTCAAATTACCACTTCCCGTTAGTATCTGTGTGTAAGTTATTTTGACACTTTTAAACCTGATTCTGCTTCACCTTTACTCTTGGAATATGAAAGAGAATGGCCGCTTTCTCACTTTTGTGTTAGAAGTAAATTTTTGCTTTACATCTATCTAAATATATTGTAGGTGACTGTCCATGAAAACATTGTTTAAGGATGAAGCTTCAAATATTTCTGGGAGTTTTGTTCCCTTAAGAGACTCAGATTTTACATTTAGGTGGATGATTTGTCACATCCCAGCAGTAATACAAACTAATGATAAACTACATAATTTCATAAGAAAAATTATTACTGCTGTTACAATTATTATGATTTCTGCAGATAAATAGGCGTTGAAGTGATTTTGTCATCATTCATTACAAAGCAGCATCCATATGTATATCACAGTATCTTTCGATTTTCTGTCACTTTCACGTGAAACAGGTGATTTTATTACTGTCTACAACAGTAATGGTGGACAACGTTTCCCTAACATACATCTGAGATAAAACAAACGTTATTCAAAATGTCAGATATTTTGTAATAACTTTGCTAGTGACATGCTAATATAAGTTAAATCTAATGATGTGTTGGTTTAAAAATGAATCAGGCATTCTTTCTTTTTTTTTTTTTTCCTGAGGTACTGGGGATCAAACTCGGGCCCCTCTGCTTCCAAGGTAGGCGTGGTACCACTTGAGCTAAATCTCCAGCAGACTTTCATATCTTAATAGGCCCATTTATGGCATAGTTTTGCACCTCTTTGTTGTTTGAAGAGAAAAACCAAGCCTATGAGAGGGTGTCAAAGATCAGTTGCTTATAGCTGACGGCGTTTGAATGATGTATGGAATTCCTGGGGAGATAGTTCTTGAGGTCATCAATATTAACTTGACTTGAGAAATATCTAGACAAAGCCCCAGTTTTGTGGTTAAGCGGATCTAGGATATGTAAGTAACCAGCTGCAAATAGTAGAGTGGGATTGGATTCAGAATTTCCTGTTTTCCAACATTATCTGGGTTTTTTTTTTTTCAGCGTACAATGCTACTTCTTAAGTATGTTATTCTGGCATTTTCATTTTTCAAACACTTAAAAAAAACAGTCTGCATGCTGATTTGTATAGAAGTGAATAGAGTCCCTATTATACTCCACTTTATAGAAATGCAACAAGCAAAGAGCTTTTTGTACTCCCTTTTCATTTCTGGTTCTTTTTGTCACAAAAAGCTCTTCATTTTTGTCGTTGGAATCATTTGTAATCACCGATTGTGCTTTTTAAAAATTCATCAATGAAATCTTTGATTTCCAAATGAGGTGCCTCAAGAAAGGCAGAGGAGGAATGCAAGGAATTTAATGTAATGTGATAGTTGTAGAGAAATCACAAAGCAGAGGTGTCTCAGCTAATGTGGTGTCTCATAAGGTGGCAGAAAAATGAAGATAACACATTCAGTCATATTTTGAAATTTGTTATCCAGTTTTATTTGATGTAGAAGTACACAGAAAATACCTTTATCCTAAGTATTAAATATTCATCATATAATAAATATGTCCACTGTACAAAATTAGAAGTAGTTGGCTCAAGTGATTGGGTGACAGCAGACATATATTAACGTGCTCAAACTGTCTCTTTATTTGCTATTGTTATTTTTAATTTTGATCTATCAAACAGATTTGTAGAATCATAAATGTGTTGGTATCTGTTAATAACATCTTCAGAGTGTATTTTAGTAAACAGAGAGGACTGAGTAAAACATTTATTTGAGATAAAGTGAGTTAAAGATATCTGAGCAAATATTTCCAGATGTGGGTTTTGATAAATTGATTTCATTATTCAGAATCTTCTACTGATTATGGCTCATATAATTTCTCACCAGTTGAGATTAATATGATCATACCCAATCACTTAATATTCAATTTCCCAGTGACCTGTCCATAGGTAATTTAAGCTGTCTTCTCAGAGGCCTTCTTTACCCCTAACAAGCAAACAGACAGACAAACCAAAAACCAACTCAGACCAACAGGAGACTAGCCTGGCTCCAAAATCTAACATTTGAGAGCTCTTGAGTGTGATTTGTTCACTTCAGCTACAGCTTTCTGATTTTGCCACTTGATATCACCAATGCAAAAAAAAAAAACCCACGCGTTGTCATTAACCTAGATCTTGGCCAAGCCCTGGTATTTTCCACAGAAAACCCTGGGGATTCATTCTGTTTCATACCCTACCTGCAGCTGCACTGCCACAATGGCTGCTTCTCCACCATCAGCCACATCCTGACATTAGCTTTCCCATGCTTCTCTAGTCTTATATAAAGGTACAGTCATCAACCTTGTGTCCTTCACATACATTTAAAAAAATAATGATTGTCACTCTTTGGCTTTCTTTTTAAAATTTTATGTTATTACTACATGTTTGCAGTAAATCCATGTTATGATGATCTTGAGGTGCTGGTACATGTATGTAATATACCTTGTATATTTGTAATCCCCTTCCCTCCTCCCCTTCTCCTCTAGTTTCTTTTTCCATTTCCCTCTTGTTGGTAATAGTAATCTTGTTCATGTTTATGCTATACAGTGTTCACATTCACTGAGCTTATTAGGACTTTCTACTCGACATATCTTCACTCCACTCTGTCCCTTCCTCTTTTTCCCTTGAGCCTTAGTCCCCTGGACCCCTTCCATCTGCAAGAGATCTATCCCACTGTTTCTTTCTGTGTTTCCTTTTCTTATCTTAGTTTGTACTTTGCCTTACTGAGATGACAGATACAATATGGTATTGCAGTTTGCATATCTGATTTATTTCACTCAGTATTTTATGTTCTGGACCATCCACTTTCCTACAGATATCTTAAATTTGCTCTCCTTTATAGCTAAGTAGTATTCCATTATATATGAACATCACATTGTCTTTATCCAGTCTTCTGTCCCCTGGGATACAGATTGTTTCCAGGATTTTGCTATTATGAATTTTGCTTCTATATAAACATTAATATCTATATATTGCTGTCGTTTCATATCCTTGGCTCTTAGGGGAAAGAACTGAGGGGATAGCTGAATCATACAGAATTTCTTATTTTAGTTCTTTGAGAAATCTCCATACTTATTTCTTAGTTGTTGTACTAGTTTACATTCCTACCAACAATGCAGAAGGCTTTTTACTACAGCCACGCCAGCATTTTTTACTATTTGGCTTCTTAGTGGTTGTTATTCTTTCTTGAGCATTTCTTCACGTGTCTACTGGTCATTTGTACTTCTTTCTTTGTGAGGTGTTATTTCAGGACACTTGCTGACAATCCCTGACATCGTCACGTGTACTCTGCTGTATGGTAGCGGATCTCAGGCAGTGATGTGGCCAGATGCCCTTCTACCTGGAACCCTTAGGTCTCTTTATTTAGATAGGATTTCCTTATCTCATGGAAAATTTGAACTACAAGGAAATGAGTGTTAACTTTGAGATTCTCATTTGTATTCTTTTTCTTTCCCTATTCCCTTTCCTATTTCAACAAGTGGTTTCTTGATCCAAATCTTCATGGTTCAAAGTACTAGTTCCAAGGTTTCCTTTTGAATAAATCCAATACACTTGAACATGTGATTTCAACTCTATTCAGTAAGGAAGGCTCTGGCATAAAATTTTAGATTACTTCTACTCAGTAGCTAGTCTTTGCCGTATCATGGTGTTACAGGTTTATTTGTTTATTTTTTCATCTCAGGAACTTATATTTTAGAGTTATATTGACCCCCCATGCTACTTAAAGTACTCTTGCTCATGAAAGGGAGGGGAAGTTGTTTAGTTACTTTTCTTATTGCTGAGACAAAAATACCTGACGATAAAAGTTAAAGGATGGAGGGTTTATTTAGCTCACTTTCCTAGAAGTTTCAGTCCATAGTTGGCTGGCTTTAAGGCAGGTTAGCATGGCAGAGTGGCATCACAGAAGATAGTCCATGGCAAAGCAAGACATACAGAATGCGGCAAGCAGCCAGCAAGCGAACAGCACAAACCCTTTGGGGCCAGAGATTTAGCTCAATGTTTAGTTCCGGCGCCTGCCTCGCAAATGCAAGATTTAGTTCCGGCGCCTGCCTCGCAAATGCAAGGTCCTGAGTTCAATCCCCGGTAACCACATACAATGCTGGGCATGGAGACTCACGCCCACCAGCCATCAGTGCCACATACCACAGTGCTGGGTGTGGTGGCTCATGCCTGTAATCCTAGTACTCAGGAAGCAGAGGCAGGAGGATTGCTGACTGAGTTTGAGGCTTGCCTGGGTGAGCTCAGGGCCAGCCTGAACTACAAAGCAAGACCCTGTCTCAGAAAAAAAAAAAAAAACCCACAACCCTTTTTCTGTCCCTTCTATCTTAGCCAGGCTACTTACCCCTTAGAGTGGGGAGCACTAACACCCAGGATAGGAAGCCTGAATCCTCTCATCACATCAGGAATCAATCCCAGCTTCACATCTTTGATCTGAGCAGTACACACTCCAGATCCAGCCACCTCCTACAAGCCCCAATTATGACTGAATGAGACTTTGGGGAAACATCTAGACACAAGCCAAATACAAGTATATAACTGTGATTTTTTTTTACTATTACTTTTGGGTAGAATAGTGATAGCCAAACATAGACTTAAAAATGAAAAGGGAAGTTAAGACCTAACAACTTCCACTGCGCTGACTATATGACTTGCAGACCTTTAAATGTGGTTTAACCCTCAACCTGGAAGTATTTCATAAGCTAGTCCTAATCTGTTCTTGCTGTGTGGTTACAAGGGGCCCATAATATCAAAACCTAACACTGCCACCTGCCTCCTTCAGTTTTTTCCTTATTAATAAAATAGAAACCATTTTCTTTTTTTTAAATCCGATTTCCTATTCTAAATATTGCCCATTCTTCTGCTCTACACATCAGAAACTTTGGAAAAGTTTTTGAGCTTGCTTATAATACTTCTCCTTTGAGATTTTCTTCAGGTCAACTCCATTCTTTGTACCCAAACTGTTGTGAATTAAGATCTTCAGTGGCCTCTGGGTGACTAAACCCAAATGCTCAGTTCTTAGCTCTGGGACTTACTAACTCCTGCAGGGCCACAGATCTAGACAGCAAGTATCTCTCAGTCAGGCAGGAGAGAGAGAGAGAGACAGACAGACAGAGACAGAGACAGAGAGACAGAGAGAGAGACAGACAGACAGATAGATAGAGACAGACAGAGAGACAGAGACAGAGAGAGACAGAGAGAGACAGAGAGAGAGGAGAGGAACAGGGAGACAAAGACAGATACAGAAACAGAGACTATCTCTGTCTTTGTCTCTGTCTCCCTGTGTCACTCTCTCCTTCTCCCTCCCCATCCAAGTTTCTTCACTTAGCTTCTAGGAGAGTAAACACTTTCGGATATCCTCCTTCCTCATTGGTTACGTGGCAGTTGATTGTTTTTGTCTCTTTTTTCTGATCTCTAAAATCAGTGTTCAGCTTTGGACCTCTTCTCAGCGAGGTTCACTTACTCTTGGAAATCTTGTCCAGTGTCATGATGCTGGGTATCCTTACAACTGCCATATTTTTCACTCCTGTACTGACCTCCCATAGTCTCGGCTATTCTTTCCAGCTACCTAGTTTGTCTAATGGATACTCTTAACCTGTCTAGACCCGACCAGCTGATCTCCTTTCCTCAACCCACTTCTACTGCAGTCTTCTCTGAGTTAGTGAAAATTCTGTCCTTGACATCTTAGGCCAAATTTTGGTATCATTGTGACTCTTTTCTGTTTTATTTTTTCATATTTTGTGTATAATCCATAAGAAAAAAATTTAATGATACCAAGGATCAAACTCAGGTCCTTTTGCTTTGAAGGCAGGCATGATCCCACTTGAGCTAAATCCCTGACTCCATAAGAAAATCTTACCGACTATGATTTCAGTTTTTACCAAGAGTCCAACTACGTGCCCCACCCTGGTGAGTGACATTGTCATCTCTTATTGGAACTATGGCAACAGACCCCTAGCTTGTCTCTTAGCTTTTTCCATGGTCTTCCTCCTTAACCTCAACACAAAACTCAGCATGATTCTGCTATCTCTAAGTGAGGTTTCATAATCTCCTTGTTGAGAACTCCCCAGTTAGGGGCTGGGGATTTAGCTCAAGTGGTACTGCGCCTATTTTGGAAGCACAAGGGCTCCAATTCAATGCCTGGTACCACCAAAAAAAAAAAAAATTCCCCAGTTGCTTCCCATCTCAGGCTAAACATCAGTACCCTTCACGTGCTGTAAAGTCACTGTGCAATCTGTGCCCCTTTTATCTTTGACTGCCATCCTGTTCCTTTGCTCCTAGCTCACTGTGCTTCTGAAACTCTGATTCCTTTTAACCCTAGACTTTTGTATTTGCTTGCCAACCTGCCTATTAATTTCTATCCTCAGTGGGCCACACAATGCACTTTAATGCACTTCCTCCTCTCTTTTCAGATTTGATGTCACTTCCCTTCAAGGCCTTCCCTTATCTACTTTTCTTTTTTTTGACAGGATTTCCCTATGTAGTTCAGGCTGGTCCTGAGCCTACTATGTAGCCCAAGCAAGCCTCCAACTCAGCAATCCTCCTGCCTCTGCCTCCTGAGTGCTGGGATTACAGGCATGAGCCACCATGCCCAGCCTCCCTTATCTGTTTTTTAAGATACCCTGTAGGTATCATCCCCCAAAAGGTAAAGACAGCATATTAGTCTTTTCCCCATATTTCTATCCTCCTTAGGAATTGAGCTTCTGTGTATCACTGTAATATGTATTCTGAGTCCCCTGATTTTTCTTTAAAAGACTGCCACCCTACACGCTACACACTTGTCATATATTATAATTATTAGTACTTTGCACTTGCTTCCACTAAAATGTAAGCTCCATAATCATATATATATATATATATTTTTTAAAATCTGTTACATGTTCCCTCCTGTATGCTGCTAACAGTTGCTGGCTATGACTGATTAGTCTTATTTACTGAATGAAGGAGTAGATGGAATACAGAGATATTCTTCTTACTTCAATCTCTCCTTGCCATTTCTGGCAGTCTCTAATGGTAACCCTGCAGAAAGCCAGAGATTCCTCTTCTCCTTCCCTTTCTGGTCCTTAGATTCTTAGGTATCACAAGGGAAGCCTGTCTACTACTTTGGCTACCATGTCCTTCTCTTTGACTGTGAACTCAGGAGTCCTATCTTCCTGGAATTATCCTAAATCTATTGCACAGTGGCCTTTCCTGCTTTTTGAAATGCACCTATCTCTGCTGCTCCAGCACATCACAGAAGGATGATTGTGAAGAGCAAAAGAAATTATACCAAGAGTCAGGAAAGGCAATTATATCAAACTGAAAACTTCTGCATAGTTAAAGAAACAACCACTAGTAGGGCGTGGTGGTTCACACCTGTCATCCCAGCACTTGGGAGGCAGAGGCAGGAGGATTGCTGAGTTCCAGGCTTGCCTGGGCTACATAGTGAGCTCAGGGCCAGCCTGAACTACAAAGCGAGACCCTGTCTCAAAAAAAAAAAAATCAACTATTCCTCAGACAGCGGTCTAACATTGAACTAAAATATATAAAGGACTACAGAAAGATTAGATCCCCAAAATGAAAGGCCCCATCAAAAAATAGGAAGCTCAAATGCATCAATACTTCTTAAAAGAAGTACACATGCCCAGTAAATACACAAAAGAAAGTTTAACATTGCTGCCCATTAGAGCAATGCAAATTAAAACAACACTGAGATTATATCTTCAGAAAGAATATCATCAAGAAAAAGTAATGACACATTCTAGTGAGGCTGTCAGAAAGGGAAGGAATCTTCCTACATTGCTGATGAGAGTACAGACAAGTAGAACTACTAGTGAAATCAGTATGAAATTTCCTCATAAATTTAAAACCATTAATTATTTTACCCAGCTATTCCCCCTCTAGGTATCTTCCCCCAAAAGGTAAAGACATCATATTAGAGTGATACATGCATACACATGTTTGTAGCAGTATAATTTCTAATAGTTCAACATTGGAAGCAGCCTATCAACAGATAAATGGAAAAATAAAGTATGTTGCACACAGTGAAATAGTATCTGTCATGAAGAAAGAAACACAAGTCATTTGTAAGAAGATGGATTCTGTTAACTATAATGCTAAGTGAAACAAATCAGCCACAAAAGCCTAAATATCATATAGAAAAATGCAACATCTAAAGAGCAAAATAAAAGATATAACAGGAAATAGATCTTTTTCAAATGGGGAAGGGATTAAGATATGGAGGGAGCACATTGGAAAGACAGATGTACACCTTTGTTCATAGCAGCTCAGTTAGTGATAGCTCAATCTTGGAAACAACCCAAATGTCCATCAACTGGAGAGTGGATAAAGAAGATGTGTTTTTTTTT
>PVIC010011057.1:0-42138 GCA_004025085.1 Thryonomys swinderianus
CGTGTGTCTTATTGCATTGCCTAATTTCTGTAAATATCCATTGTATAGTTTGGTCACCTTTTTATATTTTCCAGTGCTGGTTACATCTGTGAGCTTGTTTGTTTGTTTGTTGTTTGTTTTCCCATTCCTCATCCTTTGTTTCTTTGTTTCCATAAAGCACAGATTCTACAATTGAGCCTTGCAGTCAGTGACTTCTCTGGTCTAATGGGTTGACGCAGCCATTGTTCCCCTGACAGGCACAGTGACGGGGTCAACGTGTCCCCCTCGGGTTGGAGGGTAACAGCTCTGCACCGACGAGAAGGACGGACGTCCGCTTTTGTGCACATAACAGACTTTTTCTTTTGTAGTAACGACCTCAAATGTGTGTAGCAGGCTGAATATGGGAGCTGAGTGACCAAAAACCCTTTCTTTGAATTTAATCACATCGTCAGTTATCACCGTTCTGCCTCTTAGTGAACGCTCTGGGCCAAACAACAGAATTCTTTTAAATATGTCTCACTGGAAGTGAGTACGCTTTGACGTTCTCCTGGTAAACATTTCCAAAAGATGGAGCAGGAGGAAGAGGATCAGTTTCAGCGAAGGAGGCCTGGCATCAACCTGCTCGTTTGAAGGGCTTCCTGCTGGCCTTGTGAGCAGACACCTTCGTTTACTCACTGGAAAGATCTCTGCCAGACTAGATCTGCTTTGTCTCGGGGAGAAACTGCATGGCCTGCTCCTCACAGCCTGTGGCCAGGGCAGAGACCCACAAACAGACCCTCTTCCCACAAGTACCACCGAGGCTGCGTACTTCCAAGGCCCCTGCATGACCAGGCCCGGACTCCCACTGCACACCTGCAAGGCCTGTTTCTCTCCCTCTCTTCCCAAACCCAAACTTGTACTCCAGAAGGCGGCCTCTTTTTTTTTTTTTCCCTGCAACAATAAAACAAGTACAACTGGAAAAATAACATGTATCTTATATCTCAGCCCTCTCTTAGTCCTCAGAGGGAACACTGTCGCCTTGAGCTTCTCCACATGCAGTCATTACTCTTTCTCAGGATTCCTTGCTCCCTTTAAAAACAATCCCTCATATAACCTACAATGGAGAGTCTATGTCTCCTTGAACCCAGGCTTCTATACAAGGTTTGTACAAATCAATAAAGATTTACAAATACTAAAGTTATTTAGTGTAAGAAAATAACTCAGAGTTATTTTTGTTAGTACTTTGTTAATTTGTCTCTTAAGTAAACTCAGAAAAACATTTGGTATCAGGTAAATTTCATAATAATAAGGTGTCAAAAGGTTATTGCATCTTACACTTGTGACACTGGGGATATAGAACATTTATTTTTATAAATAAATTTTTGGTTTTGGTACAAAATTCATTAGCATTTTTGATTACTGATTGAACATTTGTATCAAGTTAGGTAAAATGCCAATTTTATATTCTTCACTGAGAGAAAGAAGTAAACAAATGATTAGTTTAAACTTCTGCATGAACAGTGATTCTCTACTAATCTATTTCAAGGTGTTCACATATGAAAGACAACCTAGAAGAAAATAGTAACTGAGGAGATGAATGCTTGTGACATGAACTTCGCATTTCACTATGGAAATATCTTTAATAAACACATATTGAAAAATAGTGACTACATACTGTATCAAAATACAGCACCATGATGATAGTAAAACTGAAATACTTCTACATTTTGAGCATATTCTGAGCTCTGGTGCTGTAAACAAATACATCTCTTGATGGTAGTAAGAAAGACATTCAAACTATAACAGAAATGAAAGAAGTAAAATGCAATCATTACAAAACCATCTGGTTTAAAGGGAATGCTGCTTTAAATTTCCGTTAATGAAAGAAAGAGAATTTTCAGTTCTTTCTGTACATTTTTAAAACTTAAAGACATTAAATACTAAAAGTGGTAAATAAAAACAGACATTCTAGTCCCATTCCAGCTCTTCTAGAGACTGGGGCAGAAGGATCCTGGGAGCTCGGGTTCTCTGGGAAAATGAGACTGTCTCAAAATAATATTTCAGTGATTCATTTCAAGATAAGTGAAATTTCATTTTTCATGATAGGTAGTGAGATGTTAGATGTATGTTCATCTGACTCAAATTATAAAATTAACTGTTCAGTATCGCATCAAGTAGAATTTGAACAAGTATTTTTACTATATTCATTTTCAGCTTGAATTCACAGATAATAAATATTTTTATTCCCCAATTTGGCAGTGTTGTTTTTACTTTTGACTTCATTTTAGGTAAGATGCTCTATGCATAAAATGTTTTTTCTCTATCATACCATTTTTATTTCTATTCACTTCAGTTTTATACCACTTGCTCACTCATACTAATGCAAATTTATTTGGCACATTCATGCCCTTTTCCAGGTTTTATGAATCAATATGCCCCCCAAAACTGTAATGATAGCTACCACATTGTGCTCACAAGTTTTATGCATATATAGGTTTTGTGTACTTTTGTACTCTCAGGGTAAGTGTGAGGAGAAGTCATGCTGGTGGCTTTGGAGGTGAGGAAAGAAACACACGTACTGCTCAGCTGGGAGGTCGTAGAGCTCTAATTCCAGCCGACTATCAGGTTTGGTATCCATTAAACTTGTATTTAGCTCTACTGTTAAAGAGTATTTCTTTAAGCAAGGCCTCTGGAGTGTGTATGTGATTTGCCTCAGTAGCTCATTTAAAATTGGTTTAAGTGTGATCTACCCGTTGAGAAGCTTATTTCAAATTATTTTAGCTATGGTGAGAATGTGTCGCCTCCAAAGTTCAGTCTTGCCAATGTTTTGGAATTAAATGGGTCTTTAAATGATTATATAATGAAGAATTCCCTCTATAAGTGGGACTAAAGCCATTATAAAAAAGGAAGATGGTTCATGCAATGCTCATTTCTCTGGCCCTACTGGTTTCCACACTATAAAAATGCAATTTTCCCCTGCCTCAAAAGATACAGTATTGTTTGGGCATGGTGGCTCACGCTTGTAATTCCAGCACTCTGAAAGGCAGATGCAGGAGGACTGCCAGAACTTCCAGGCCATCCTGGGCTACATATTAAGTTCAGGGCCAGCCTGAACTGTAAAACAAGACTGTGTATTAAAAGTATAAATAAATAAGTACATACATACATATAAGATAGAATAGCAAGTTATAATCGTGGAAGCAAAAATATCCATCATTAGCAAGCCACTTGTTGACACCTTGATCTTAGACTCCCCAGTTTAAAGTCTGTAAGGAATAAGTGTCTGTAACATATTTCCTAACCAGGAATACTTTATTATAGTAACAAACAGTTATTCCATGACATACAATTTCCATAACAAATAATAGAGTAGTTCTTTCATGGCATTGAGAGTTTAGAGAAGGAAAATGATAAACATAATGCATATACTATAAAAGCACTGATAAAAAAATCAATAAATTTGTTGAGTGTCATCAAATTTAAAATGCTTATGTTTTGAAGGACTACATGAAATATAAACAAAGCCTAACAAAAAAAAACATTGTCTGCACAAGAGAAACAATTATTTTGTAAAGCATATGAAATATTATTTAAAGGCAAATTACTTTGAAAGTATTTCTCTGTAACAAAAACATAAACACATGAAAATATGAAATATGAGTATGAAATGTAAGAAGAAAATCTGAGTAATAATATGGATTTACATTAACAACTGTCAGCATTACTCAGGTCAAAAATATGGAGTTGATTAAATTATTTAGAACTGAATATTTAATACATTGAATCTCAGTTATGATATAGAAATCATAAAAATATGCTCTGTATTTTACTGTCTTGTTTACTGAAAAATGAAACTTGGATCTATCACAAAAGTCTAGCAGAAACACAGCACATAGACAAAATAATTATTTCTGATCTATTTCTTTCCTGCTTTTTCTTCCTCTTGATATTCATTATAATGACTTACAGATGGAAAGTTAACATTAAAAGAGATATTTGATACAAAGATAAACTTCAGATAAAATTATAAAATCATAATATCTATATATTATGTGTGTATGTGTGTACATTTGTAGATTAAAGATCATTAGCCAATGGAGAGTCTAAAGCATGTCAAAATGCATTTCTCTCGCTGGGCGTGGTGGCTCATGTCTGTAATCCCAGCACTCGGGAAGCAGAGACAGGAGGATTGCTGAGTTTGAGGCTTGCCTGTGCTACATAGGGAGCTCAGGGCCAGACTGAACTACAAAGCCAGACCCTGTCTCAAAAAACAAAACAAAACAAAACAAAACAAAACAAAACAAAACAAAACAAAACATTTCTCTTACCTTGTGCCCCATGGATCACCTTCAACAATGTATATAAGGTAATTGCAAATGAGTGAATTTAATAATTTAGTCTATCAAGTCATGAACTTTATTTCAAGAGTTCCATACACCTGAAGTTTAGGGCTGAAAGAAATATGACTAAAATCAATGTTACTTTTACCTCATCTTTTTTTTAGCTGGGCCATTTTCTTTTTCACGCTAATATGATAATCACACACGCGCATATCCTTTTTTTTTTTTTTTTTTTGAGAATGGATCTCACTTTGTAGTTCAGGCTGGCTCTAGGCTCACTATGTAGCCCAGGCAAGCCTTTCTGCGTGCTGGGATGACAAACTGGAGCCACCAAACTCAGCATTTGTGGTATACGGCAGTAATTGCTGGTGGGTGTGAGTCATCATGCCCAGTATTGTATCTGGTTACCGGGGATCGAACCAGGGACTCTGCACTTGCTAGGCAGGTGCCAGAACCACTGAGTTAAATCTCCGGCCCTACAGCATGTATTTTAACTTAAATATGGCAAAACTATTGATTTGTAAAGCTATTTTCCTGAGGTCTGTTTGCTAGTTGCATTCAATCTAAACACAGAATTCCATAGCATTTTCTATAGTTTGCTAATATTGGATTCTGTAACTAACATTTTCTCATGTTTGTAACTTGTGTTTCATGCAGATTTATCTCCAGAGTTCAGGATTCCGTGATCGTTTTGCCCACTGGCAAAAGTACAAGACTCATTTATTGTATTTGTATATCTTCTATAAGAACCAGATCCTATTTCATTACTTTTGCGTTTTACTTATTTTAAATAATTTGCCATGTAATTGTAATTTGTCATTGTATTAAGATTTTAATGTGTATCTGAATGTGTCCATCGATGCAATGACTTTCGCACATATTACTGTAAGGGCTTAAGTAATAGCTGGTATTAGAGAGAGAAAAACATTTCCCTCCTTGAAAACATGTTTGGCTAGAATATCTTTTAAGCCTCTCATTATTCTCTAATGCTATCTGTAAGTTATCTCCATACCAGGAAAATTACATCTAAGGTGTTTCATTTGTTGTTCTGGCTCCAAATTCATCAGAATAATTTAACCAGTTTGAATAGTGGCTTTATTGCTTGTAATTCTGGGTTGTGTGAGGTTTATTTTAAAAACATATGCAAACCACCAAACACACTGCATGTATTAATTATGGAATTCAGCTACTGTTGGATGTTGGATATTTTCAATTTGATTTTACATCTCTCTACACTCCATGTAAATCCACAAAAAGTATCCATATAATGAAACATTTACATGGTGATGTCAGAATAATATCATAACATATAAGTGTTTTTAGTATATTAACTTAGGAAGCTAACAGATCAAACAATATTTTAACGTCACTGTTTAGGCTAAAAGTTTAAGAAATGTGATGAGCACAAATACCAGAGAACAAGAGAAACAATAGCAAATATCTTCTCATGCCTACCAGATTCTTGCATCATTTTGTGAAAACTTTATATTTACTTTATTTGCATAAATATGTGCCTGATAAACAACTCATAAACCATTCTATGTGATGAGTCTCAAAAAGGAAAAATAAACTTGAAATATTTTCTAACAGTTAGTAAGACATGAGGGTTAGTTGTGGAACCAATATATCACCAAAAAGAAAGATGATTCCCATCTGTTAGAGTGTAGTATTAATTTATGATCATTTTAATAGGAAAAGTAATATGAAACACATTAACAGTTTTAACCTACCAACATATTTTAATTATTATATTTTATTCAATTTCCTATTATAATTCAGAATTCCAATTACAAAACTGAAAGATATAAAAGCTTTCAGTACAAATTCAAGTTCAAGGGAGAAAATAATCACAATGAAATATTAATAGTGGGTTCTCTTTTATTTCTGTCACTCTTCAGGTTGAATTAGAAGTATCGTGTGGAATGAGTACTTTTATTAGAAGACTAGATAATGATTGATGTAAAAGAAAAATTCTATCAGTTGCAAAATCAGATCACTAACCTCATAGTTTTGTATTTAGCACAAAAATAGAATACAGAGAAGCAGATTTTGCTCAATGATTCCAGCCCCTGCTTAGCAAGTGCAAGGTCCCTGGTTCAATCCTTGGCAACCACATACAACACTACTGGGCAAGGTGGCTCATGCCCAGAAGAAATCAGTACCACATGCAACAAATGTCGAGTTTGGTAGCTCACACCTATAATCCCAGCATGTGGGAAGCAGAGGCAGGAGGATTGCTGAATTTGAGGTTTGTCTGAGGTACATAGTAAGCTCAGGGCCAGCCTGAACTATAAAGCAAGACCCTGTCTCAAAAATAAACAGACAAATAAATAAAAATAATAAAATAAAATAAAAAATTGAGTAAAGAAATGTTCTTGTAATTTTTGTTATATAAAAAATTCCAGTAAAACTACTTGCATTTTTCTCATGATCTATGTGTTTTTGTCCTTACATTTTTTAATTAAATTCTTTAATTAGAACATTTTATATACACCTCACAATCATACTCAACATTTGGGAATTGGTACCAGTATATGACAAAAGTTAATTTGCATTTTTACCTATATGCCCACCCACCCATTTTTTTGAATTGGGTCTTTAAATTGGGGGGGGGGGGTTAAGATCTTTATATATTTTAGATAGTAGTCTTTTTTTCTGAAAAACAGCTGGTAAAGTTTATTTCTCATAATTTTGGTTGTCTTTTCTTTCTGCTGGTGATTTTCTTTGCTGTGTAGAAGCTTTTTGTTAAGAAGAAATCCCATTTTTTAGCTTCTTCTGCTAGTTCTCATGCTAGAGGTTCCAGATATCCAAAAGTAGAAAAAAAAAATCCTGAAAAGAGCTAGAGAAAAAAATGATCAGATACAAAGGGAAGCCCATCAGGATCACAGGAATTTTTTTTTTTTTTTTGAGACAGGGTCTCGCTTTGTAGTTTAGGCTGGCCCTGAACTCCCTATGTAGCCCAGGCAAGCCTCGAACTCAGCAATCCTCCTGTCTCTGCCTCCCGAGTGCTGGGATTACAGGTTGCCATGCCTGGCAACACAAACACTCAGTGCAAGGAAACTCTGGAGGTAAGTGTTTCAAGTCTTGAAGGAGAACAATCTCCAACCAAGACTTATGTGCCCTGCAAAACTATTCTTCATAACTGAGAGGAAAATCAGATGCTTCTATGACAAAGAACATCTGAAAAACTCCACAAATTCAAAACCTACACTCCAAAACATTCTAAAGAATACCTTGAAGAAAAGCAATGAAAGTCACACACTTATGAGACCCAACAGGGTCCACAATAGGCCAAACCAGAAATTGACGGGAAAAGGGCAAAAACAAAAAATAAAACTGCCAAGAACAGGAAAACATGACAATTCTAAGTCTGTCCATATTCGCCATAACCGTTAACATCGATGGACTCACTCCTGCAATTAAAAGACACAGATTACAGGATGGATCAAGAAGCGAGATCTTGCAATCTGTTGTGTACAGGAAACACACCTCATTCAGAAGGAAAGCCATCGACTAAAAGTAAAGGGATGGATGGAAACAATTCTCCATGTTACTAGAAATGGCAAAAAAAAGCAGGAGTGGCTATCTTATTTGCAGGCAAAATAGATTTCATACCAAAACTGATTGAGAGAGATAAAGAACGTCACTATGTTCTCATACAGTACTGACTTTTTAAGAAATGAGGAGCAGGTAACTGATTAAAGTAGCTATAAAGAGAGAAAGTATGAAATTCAATGCTTATAAAAAACACTTTCTATGTTTGGCAGGAATGGTCCCCTAATCCACTTATGTGGAGACAGTGGGAAGGAAAGGTGGATTTAGAAATGTTATCAGTTTGGGAATGAAAAAATGAGGTTACTCCTCCTTTTCACTATTTCTAGTGCAATTTTTAAAGTCACCCCTTTCCATTTTGAAATGTATATAAATCTAGACAATTATTTAGGTTCTCATCCAATGTTAAAATTATTTACAAACAAACAGAAATCATTTTATTCAGAAATCATTTTTATAAAATAAAGGCAAAATGCAAATATGTGTTACACTCTGTTTCTCTTTGTTTAATGTGTATTCAGTGTATTTTAAAAGAAATATACATTATAAAATTTTGGAATACATTTTAGGGAATGCTACAGGTTTTACAGGTAAGCAGATGCATATATTGAAAGAATATGTATTCCATGTGTTGTTATTTTAAAATATTGAATTTAAATATGGCCACAGCCAAGTATATATCTCACATATTTGAAGGCTAATTTTATTAATGAAATATTATTTTAAAATTGTACATAGTAGTAATACTCTTACCAAAGTGGTTATTTTACACAACTTTAAGACAGTTTTAGTGGGCTGTCAGAATGAGTTCATTTTTTATCATATTTGTGCATATAAGTGTTCATTTATCAAAACGTTCATTTTTGAAAATCATATATATTAAGATTATTTGTGAATTATTTTTTCATTCTGAAATTTTACCTGGAGGCCTGCCTTATAAAACTTTTAAGTGCAATAAAGAAATTTTAAGTTTTTCCATCATCAATTTAGAATGAATATTTATCTCCAAAAGTAATCACAGTTAATACTATTTTCAACATTAAAATGCATCAAAAAAGCCTTAACTGTTCTCACATTTAAATTAGTAAGCTTACATATCAACATTATGTGCATGAGATTATGCTAATAACCACTTGCTGAAGAAGAGTAAACATCATACAATATATAACAGAATTATGTTCGGTAAATGTTTAAATTTATTGCAACATGTTCCGCTGCATATGGGTGGCATCTGCTGGTACGTGTATAATTAATTTTGTGATCCTAGAGAAGTACTGGAGGGAAATAACCTGCAGACCCAACTAGGAAGTAAAGTGTGCCATATAAATATCAGAGACAGAAATGACACTCACATCCAGAATAAAGAAGCCTTTTCCACAACTGACTTCCAAATTAAAATGTATTTTGAGGAAACATTTGAAAAACGTAGTTACATTTTTATGTGTGTTTGCCTAAAGCCACAATATATCAAAATGCGCACAATCGCAAGAGAACTTATGCAAATTTTACTTTTAGTTTTCAGACATAAGCGAGTACTTTCTGAACAAAGGTCACATAACACAAGAAATAATACTAAAAAGTAACAAATAGGATAATATATGTCTCCTTCTGAATAGCAAGGATAACAACCAATGGTGTAAAGAGGCATCTTAAAGATGGGCAAAAAATATCTGCCAGCCATTTTTCAACGTCTACAACATACAAGAACTCAAAAAAGGTTGATTCTCTAAAATAAGGATGACATGGCTAATAATGTGAATTCTTTCTCCAAATCATTCCCCTTATGTCATGTTGACAAAAGCATCCAGCCCCTATGTTTCCTTGCATGGTCAGCCTCATTTTAAATCATTATCTTATTAGCATATGTTAATGAGTATCACCATGAATAACCATGATATTTGTGGTATTATAACAAAGTAAAAAGACAACTGTATGGAAAGGGAGTTTTTTTTTAAACAATTTTTATTGGTACATTATTATACACATCGTGATCACACATAATATTGAGAATTTGCACCAGCATATGACACAATTTAATTCTCATTTTAAAAAATCTTTTAAAATACACAAATGCTACTGAGATAAATGAATAACTAAATGGAAAAGTATAAGTTTGTGTACTTCTTCACACCAAATGCAAAACTTCAAACAGTTGTATGGAAACTAAAAATCAGAAGTTTATAGGAGTAAATCTTCATGTTTGGAGGTTCAGTTAAAAGTTTCTTAGATATGAAGACAAGAAGCAACTGACATAATACAGAGACATGGAGAACTCTCCTAATTTTCAGTGCTTTTGCCTCAAAGAAATAAATTAACTAAGTGAAACATCAAATCACAGAATGAGAGGAATTTTTATTATAATACAACTGAAGGAATATATAAAAATCCATGAATTCCGCAATAAGAAAAATAATTGAACAAAGCAATAGACAAAACAAAAGAATATATTTTTAAATGAAAATTTACAAATGGCCAATACATGCTAATGCGTGTAATATCAGTCATCATCAGAGAAATTAAAAGCAAAACCAGAGTTTTGAATTTAGCTCATTGGTGCCACCACCTGCCTTGCAAGGGAAAGGTCATAGTTGGATCCCGGTACTGCACAAAACAAAACAAAATATGTCCCAACACAAACGTGTCCCTGCGTGTTCATAGCAGCAACGCTCTCCAAAGAGCCAAGAACTACGATGGCCATCAATGGATGGAAGAAAAAAAGTGTAATTTCTATACAAAACACTATTTAAACATAAAAGCATTTAATATAATAATGTTGAAAACAAGGGGCTAAATGAAAGACAGGTAACAAAATGCCATGTATGTTACTATTCTTTTAATATTAAAGATTTTATTCATTTTACAGATTTCTGATACATTGTTAATTACACTCATGTTGCACGATTGCTACATAGTTATACTTCATTTCGATCATTTTACTTCCTTTCTCCTCCTCCATCTTCACTTTTCTTTCCTGTCTAGATCCCATGTCCACCTCTAGAAGTCTCCCTCCTTGTTTCTTACCATTTTTTTTTAAATTTTGGTATTTATTTATATTAGAGAATTAATGTGATATTTAGTCTTCTGTGTTTGACTTACTTCATTTTATACTCTGGTCACAAATCCATCTGTTTTCCCTGAAATGACTCTAGCTTATCCTTAGATAAGCTTAGAACTAGTGCACTGTGAACACACATCGCATTTTCTGTGTCTATTCA
Source organism: Thryonomys swinderianus (assembly GCA_004025085.1). Taxonomy (NCBI): domain Eukaryota; kingdom Metazoa; phylum Chordata; class Mammalia; order Rodentia; family Thryonomyidae; genus Thryonomys; species Thryonomys swinderianus. The sequence goes on from PVIC010011057.1 coordinate 11,066, forward strand.
CCTGTCAATTCCCACATAAACTGTGGATTTAGCTATTGTGAACTGCACTGCTGTGATACAGGTGTGCAGGAGTCATTGTAACACTTGAACTCTTTTAGGGTGATACCTAGAATCTGTTTGGGTCAAGTGAAATTCCTATCTTCAACTTTGAGAAAACTCTGCTGATTTTAACGCTGTCTCTGATATTTTACATTCCTGCAAACAATGCAAAATTCCTCTCATGATGTATTGTTTCTTGAGCCCTTGACAAAAGATACTCTTGCTATAATAGAAGATGACCTCAGTTGCTTTGTTTTGCATTTCTGTGATGTCCACTTTTCAGATACTTATTGGTCATTTACCTTTGTGTATCTTTTCTTGTGAAATATTGTTCATTTCAATTGCCTTTCTTCTTCAAGGTTTGATTTTTAGAGATACTTTGTTAGCTTTGAAAAAAATCCTACATATTAGTTCTCTGTCTAAAGAGTAACTGGTAAAAAGTTCTCGTTCCATATGGACTGTTGGTTTACTCTGTTGTTTGTATCATTGGTAGTGAAGATTCAAATTTGATATAAATTCCTTTGTCAACTCATGGTATATTTTCCTGCTCAATTGAGGTTCTGTTCAGAAAGTTGTGCCTATATGTATGTCTTAAAGAAGTTTGTTGAGTTCTTTCTTTCACCAGTATCAGGATTTCTACTTTATAACTAGGTCTTTGATGAATTTCGAATTGGTTTTAGTCTTGAGAGATAGGGATTTAAGTTCATTCTTTGACATATGAACAGCCAGTTCTTTGAAGTCCTCGTTTGTCTACAAGGATATCATTTCCTGACATATATCATTGGCCCCTCTGTAAAAAACTGGAAGGAGAAAAGTACTTGGCACTGTTTCTACATTTTCTATTCTTTTCATTGGCCAAAATGTCTCTTTATTTTTTTTTACAATTAGTTACATGTTGTTTTATTATTATAATTCTGCAGTATTTATTTTTAATTGACTTCATTGGTACTTATTATACATACAGTATGATCACATTAAACTTTGAGAACTTGTACTTCTACATGACACATCTTGATTCCCATTTTTCCTATTCCCCTGCCCTCCCTACAAGCCCCACCCCCTACCATACACAAGCTTTGTTTCCCTTTTTGTGTCTAGTGTTTTCTTTACCTTCTTTATTTTCCCCTACACGCCCTTTTTCTTTTTGCATATTTTCTTCTTATTTCACATTCACTATCACACACTTTGGCATTTATTCACACCTATGGTTTTTTGTACTAGAGAAGAGATACGGTACTTACACATTTGTGTTCTATTTTTTTTCACATATGAGTATTTCTTGATATCTGGGTTCATAAGGTCTCTTGCTTTCTCTTGATCCTCAGGATTGTTGAGGCCATTTTGGATACTTTCTGATTCCATATTCATTTTAGAATTACTTTTTCCAGTTTTGCAAAAAAACACCATTGGTATTTTTACTGTAACTGTGTTAAATCTATGTAACATTTTGGTAATTACAAGAGCTAATAGTATATATGGGATTATTTAAATTCTATTCTATTTATTTAAGCATGCTATATTCATTAAGAAGTTACCTACTTTGTAGAAAGTTGTGTTAGCTGCTGAGAAAAATGTACATTCTGTTGTTGGGTGAAGCACTCTGTAGCCTTATGAAATCCGTCATTTGATAGTGTGGTTAAAATCAATACTTCTTTGTTGATTTATTCTTTAGTTGAGCAATCTGCTTTTGTGAGTCATGTACTATGATCAGATTGATGTTTACCTGACCATTTAAGATCATTACAATTTGTTTTAGGAAGTGATGTGTATCAGCATTTGGTACATATGAGTTTACAGCTGTTATCCTTCATTACTGAATTGTTCCTTTCTTCAGTAGGCAATCTGTTTCTTCTGCCTTGAAGTCTATTTTGCCTGAAAATAGAATATGATGTATACTCCTGCTTGGTTTGATGTTTCTGTTGTATGGATCATCATTAACCATCCTTTTAAAAAATTATTTTATGTGCCCTCCATGATAACCCTGGTAGCTCCTTAAGTGTTCACTTCTGTGTGCAGAGGTGCACACTATCACACCCAGGGCGGTGCTGCTCCCCTCCGGCTCCAACCACAACCCCACACTGCGAAGTGTCACCACCTAAGCCTCAAGCCCCACCCTAACTCAGGCTCGTGGGGCTCTGCATCTTTCGGCTGGGAGTGGGAGGTGCCCCACATGGAGCTGAAGTGAGGGGTGGGGAGAGTATCCCCAGGACACAGAACTGCGTGGTATGTACAGGAGAAGTGGGACAGTGCCTCTTTGGGCAGAGATTTGGGGGGGGGGTCTTCCCTTCCTGTATTTGCTCCCCCCTAACCCTGCTTCTGAGGGTCTGTAATTCCCAGTGTAATCCCTCAGGTTTCCTATGTGCACCCCCCATCCAGCCAGCCATGATTTCATAGTTATTTTTATAAGAAAGATCTAAAAGAGACAAAATTGTAGTTAATAGTTTCCAAGGACTGGAAAAGAATGTGAAAAGAGAATGCTGGAATGACTCAGTTAATATAGCAAAACTGTTTTTATAATTTACTTAGTAATTTTTAAGCATGTGATAAAGGGTTTACTAGCCACATATGCAGAGATAAGCAAGCACATATGCATGAAGATACATGCACATCTATGTCAGAATCAATCATGATGTGCGGTCCAGTTTGTTAAAAAGCTTAAATATAATTCTCATTAACCAATTTAATAAAAGCCCTGGAGTTAAAAAGGGCACTTAATACATAAAACTATTTTAATATGATATGTATGATCACCTTTCATGTAGACATTCTAGCTTCATGACAAGTGGAATAATTGAAAGAAGGTTTTATTTATTTTTAAAACATTTAGGAATATAAACTATTGCCTTTGATTCATTTCCTTTAACCTATTTGTGGCTTTTAATTTTCTGCCCTCGCTCTTCTTATTACATTATTGTATCTTCTACTTGACATTAAAATCTTTCTCAATAAATGCTGGCTTTTATGTTCTGAACTGAGGTTGCTTATCTACCTTTCTCTAACTTTTCAGGAGAACTGACCTTAAACTCCCCAAAGTTTTAGGGAGACAAAAGTTGATTTGTTTTGTTGGATTGGCCCTTTTCATTTTGCTAAATCTCCACACAATAAAATAAAATGGGTCTGATAAATTTTTTTCAACACAAATGTACCGATTTATTTTCTCACTGAAGTGCTCTTTTGCTTGTGTTCCAGGATGAGCATCCTGTACATCTGAGATGAGTTAACCATTAGGGTCTTTGTATAATAACCAGTTATGTTGTCTGATCAGTAATTAAAAGGCCTCCTTCCTTCCACTGTGCTCAGAAATGCACACACTGGTAAAATGGTTCTATATATCACCAGCACATCTGAGACACCAATATTTAGTGAAGAAAAAAATATTGATTTTTATAGTCACATCAGTAGTACTATAGGGTGATTTAAACTACGCAGTACAACAGGATGTAAACTGGATGGAAAATTTAAAGCAAATTTTATAGTAAATGATACAAATAGAATCCTAAAACATATTTGTACTGAAAATACATGAAGACAGAAAGATTACTGACTTTCCATTGTAAATGGTTGAAACCACGGAATGGACGAAACCCTTGCCGTCGGCCAGGGAGACTTGCAAGTCGAGCTCTTCATGCAGCATAAGCCAGTCAGCAATGGAGGGAGAGAGAGCAGGAAAGTTTAGAGCCCCAGAAGAATTTAGCTTTTCAGAAGAAGCTGTACAAACACCCGTAAATCCATTTAAAATGTTCGACACCACTGGTCATTCAAGCCATGCAAATTAAGAGTGACTGTATCCTCTTTCTCAGATGAGACCTGTAGTTATAAATGTGTTCTAGAATGTAGGATAGATTTTGTGAAACAGGAAATATTCGAAGAGAAATCTGGTAGGAGAAAGTGATGAGGGGAAAGAATGAATATGATTTGCAAAGAAAAAGAAAGAACATATATATAGGGGTGGGGTTGTGGGTGGGTTGGGATATGGGTAAAAATGAGAATTAACTCATGTCATAAGCTGGAACAAATTCCCCAATGTTGAGTGTGATTGTGAGCTGAATACAAAATGTGCAGATGAAGAATTCAGTTAAAAAATGAGTTCCACTTACTCCGAAAAGAATGAATAACATTAAGAAATCATATACAGGTATTTTGAAATAGAATGAAAATATTCAAAAGGAAAAGACAAAAAGAGGGGTAAGTGAAGGGAAAGAAAAAAATCCGTGGTAAAAAAAGGAAACAGTTTATATATAAGAGTGGAGAGTTGTAGAGAGCATTCCAGAAATGGGGAAAATGAGAATCAAGAGGTATCATGTACTGGTACAAATTTTCAATATTGAATGTGATCATAATGTATATAAAATGTACCAATGAAAACAACTTTTTGAAAAAAAAAAGGAAATGAACTCTTAACAAACGCTAGTGAGGCTTGATGCTAAAAGGAACCTTTCTGTGTTATTGGGAGTGTAAATTGGTACAACCACAAGGGAAATCAGCATGGAAGTTTCTCGGCAAATTGTTTCCAATTGACCAGTCATTTCTCTTACTGAAAGAGCCAAAGTTATCATACCACAGTGACACATGCATATCTGTCCCTATAGGAGCTCAACTTGTGCTAAATAATCTTGAGAACAGCACTATATCCATCGACAGATGAGTGAATAAAGGAAATGCGGTACTTACGTACAAGGAGGTACTATACGGAAGACGGGGAGGGGGACACACCCAGAATTCTTGTTGTAAGTTCCCGTGGCCTGTGAGTCTTTTGAGACAGGGTCTCGCTTTTGTAGTTCAGGCTGGCTCTGAGCTCACTATGTAGCCCAGGCAAGCCACGAACTCAGCAATCCTCCTGCCTCTGCCTCCCGAGTGCTGGGATGACAGGCGTGAGCCACCACGCCCTGCACTGTGGTATGTGGTATTGATAGCTGGTGGGCGTTAGTCTTCACGCCCAGCACTGTATGTGTTCACCAGGGGTCGAACTCAGGACCTTGAGCTTGCGAAGCAGGCGCCGGAACCACTGAGCTAACCCTCCGGCCCACTCTTTTTAGGATTGCTGTGAATTCGAGGTACGCCTGGATTACATGGAGAGACCCTCTTTCAACACCCTCCTATCGATCAACCAATCAATAAAGTATCACATGGTTTTTCTTGTGCGAGAAGTCCAAAGTATAAATAAAAGGCACAGAAAGAAGAACAGATACTAGGAATAAAATTTGGCAGAGGAATGAGATAAAGAAGGGAAAAAAAGATTTAAGTAAAAGAAGAGTTAAAGAAAAAAATGGAAAAGAATTTCCGCAAATGGGGAAAGGCAAAGGTTTGCAGGGGAGGGAGAAGGGGACAAAAAATAAAACAAAGAATGAGAACATATTGTCAACATTTTTGGAATTATGCCAGGTGAAGATGTTGGATAATAAATAACTTAGAGTCTTTTCATTCTTAGCTACTGTGTTTCTATACTTCTCCCCTTTCAATTCTCTATTGAGTAGATGGGCAGTTACATAAGTGAACTAGCTGACAGTAGAATATGTAGCAGTTCATGATTTTTCTTGAGGGACAGAGTAGTTACCTTTAAATTGGTCTCACAAGAGCCCGGGCACAATCGGTTTGTGGAGAGTGTGTTTTGGCTCAGAGGTGTGGACCCCCCAGGTCTTGGTCAATAGCTGCAGCACCTCGTGCACAGCACGAGGCATCACTTTGTGTAGGGACAAGACCATGAGGTGAACTATTTATTAGCTAGATCAGCTCATTTAACCTGAGGACAAAAGCATTATAACTTTGATAAAAAATTCATAACATACATATAAATCATTTTCTAGGAATTGGTGTGCACATGTACAACTAAATGTGAAACATACTTTACCATCAGAAACACTTTTAATGACAGCTCTGAAGGTGAGCAGAAAATTGCTACTAGTTTATTGTTAATGGTTGTCACATAAAATATTGTCATTGGTTAATATTTATAAGCAAGCTCTTGTATAGAGAAAATAAGACACAAAGTTAATTCAGTATGACCTCAGTGTAATTCATACACACTTGAACCACCTTTAGAAATATTTTAAAATCTTGTTATTTATGAAAACATCATTTTAAAAACCTCCTCCTACTACATGAAAAAAATGCATGAAAAGAAAAAAAGGTATTTTATAGACAATTGACTTGTACCACTTTTGTTAGTTTTGTTGTATGTTTCTATATTCCTGAAATATAGAACCTTACAATTATGATGTGTTCTAGAACATGAACTACCCATGCTCAAGTCCAGATTCCAATACTGTAGCGATTTATATCTAAATGTCCCCCAAAGCCTCATTTCTGCAAGTGGGGCTTTGGAGTGTGAGCAGATCAGGGCCCTGACAGTCATCAGTGGATTAGTCCTGGCATACCACTAACCGGAGCGATCTGGTCAGAAGACTTGCGGAAGTGGGTTTGTCTACTTCTAGGTGCTTCTCCCTCTCTTCCTCTCTCTCTCTCTCCTCTGTATCTGTGTCTGTCTCTCTTCTGGCTATGTTCATTATAGATATTGGTCTGTAGTTTATTTTTAATTGCTTTGTTGAATACCTGTCTGGTTTGGGCCTCGGTTTAATAGTACCTTTACATGAATTTGACAATATTCTTTCTCTTCTAGTTTCATGGAACATTTTGAAAATGACTAGCAACCATCCTTCTCTGAAGTTTTCAGAAGATTCACTAGAGAAGCCATCCATTTCAGTCTTTCATTGTTTATAAAGGCCTTTTTTGAGGGGTAGGGTCTCACTTTGTAGTTCAGGCTGGCCCTGACCTCACTATGGATCCCAGGTAAACCCAAACTCAGTACTTCTCCTGCCTCTGCCTCCCAAGTGCTGGGATTACAGGCATGAGCCACCACACCCAGCACTGTGGTATGTGGTACTGATTGCTGGTGTGTTTGAGTCACCACACCTGGTACCGTTGTATGTGGTTACTGGTGATTGAACTAGGGACCTTGCTTTTGCTAGGCAGGTGCGTGAACCACTGAGCTAAATCTCTGGCCCTATAAAGTTTTTTTTTAATTGGCTCAACTTTATTGTTATTACTATACTTGTTTTATGTCTTACTACTTTCTATTTTTTGACATTTATCAGTATTTTTGTAGACAAATTGTGCAGTAAGTGCTTACTGCTATTATTCTATTGAATATGTCCAAATCTATTTGGGATATTTAAAACAATAATTCTGGAAACATAAGTGCCAACTTCCTAAGTGGCAAAGAAACTTTTTTTAATTACCTAAATGATTTAAAATAGCACTCCAATTTTAAACCATTCTGATTTCGCTATATAGGGCAAGAAAAATCTCACAACATTCTTATTCAGTTTTATAGATGAAAATTACCTTTTTGATCTCCCAAAATCCTGATTATTCATAGAAAGTTCAAGATAGCAATAAATCAGAATAAAGGAGATCATAGCAAAATATAGGGAAGCAGATTACAGTGAATATATTTTGTTTCACTGTGGGACTTAATTATTTTCTCAGAAAGGAGTTAGAGCATAGGCATGAAAGTGGAAAATAATTTCTCCTACATCCAGTGATGGTGATGTTCACACTTTTACTTTCTTTGAAGAAGATTTCATAGCGAGTAATCTGTAAGGTCTCTCTAATGACTGGGTACATTATCCTGTATAAACTATTGACACAGATTTCTCAGATGATTTAATTTGAAAGCAGTCAAGTTATAGGCTTTATTTTTCACTCTGCTTGCTTTTCATATGCCCTGCAAGAAATCCGACAAATTAATAGCACACAGATAAAAAGGTTAATGGTAAGCTTCTACACAGACATAAGTCACATTGCTACTTTGCAAAAGCAAATTATATGAGTTCTAACACTTTATTGCTATCAATTAATTTACAATGAAGTGTTCAAACTCCTCTTAAAAAAAGTGAATATCATTGTAATTTGTTTAGGAAAAAAATGTATAACACATGTATCATTGGCTGAATTTGGATATGACATTGAGGTCTCAAATCTATAAATGTTCTTTTTTAGGAAAAAATAAATAAATTTAGATGTGCTTTTTTCACTTTCTCATGCACACCACACCACGCCAACCCCTAGATACATAAACTTTATTTCCTTTTGGGGGGTTGTTTCCTGTGTATTTTTTTCTTTCCCTTCTGTATTTTCCCCTGCCCTCCACCCCTTTACCTTTTCCCTTTGAACATTTGCTTCGTATTTTGAAATATCTATCATACATTCTTGGACCTCAATTTGACGTTTAGTTTCTCAGACTAGAGGAAATGATATTTCATTTACCTAGCAGGGTAAAAAAGAGAAAAGAATGTAATTATCAGCACCTAGAATATTTTTAAATCTTTGTGCTAAGACAACTCATTGTATGAACCTATTTTTTTTTTTTTTGAGACAGTGTCTCACTTTGTGTTCAGGCTGGCTCTGAGCTCACTATGTAGCCTAGGCAAGCTTCGAACTCAGCAATCCTCCTGTCTCTGCCTCCCGAGTGCTGGGATTACAGGCATGAGCCACCACGCCCAGCACTGTAGTATAGTAGTATTGATTGTTGGTGGGCCTCTGAGTCTCCACGCCCAGCATTGTAAATGGTTATCAGGGATCGAACTCAGGACCTTGCGCTTGTGAGGCAGGCGCCGGAACCACTGAGCTAACCCTCCGGCCCTATTGTATTAGTGCTTTTGTGACTTTTCTTGTTCATTAGTATTTGTTTTGTATGATTGGGTGTGCTAACGTTTGGTGTGCATGTGCACGTGTGTGCGCACACACACACACACGTATATTGTCAGTGCTTCTTTTTGGATTGATTCCTGTATGAGAATATAGTGACTTTCTTTTTCTCTCTTAACTAGTATTGGTTTGAAGTGGACTTTGTCTGCAAAAAAGATAGCCACTATCTTTTTTGTGGTTTCCTGTCACTGGAGAATTGTTTTCCATATTTTTAATTTCAGTCTATAGATTTATTTTTTAATTATCTGTTTAATAAATACAGCATATTCTTAGATTTTTCTTCCTGATCCATTGTGCCAGTCTATCTCCTTTACTTGGTAAATTGAGGCCATTTAACATTGAAGCTTAGAACTGATATGTGTTGACTTGTACTTGTCATGGCATTTTCCTTTAGTTGATTCTTTCATTATAATTATTTTTTCTCCTGCCATTTAATTTGTCTTGCCTAGTGGTTTCATTCTGTTAGGCCTCATTGCATTGTGAGTCTCACTGTCTTTTTCTAAGATATTGTTTAGATTTTTTTTTTTTTGAAACACGGGCTTAGTGTTCTTGAAATTTTCAGGTGATATTTGTCATGAAAATATCTCATTTCCTCATTGATTTTGAAGGATAGCTTTATAGGCTAGATCAATCTAGGTTTTAGGTTGCTGCCTTTTAGGGCTTGACGTATTTCATTAGAGGTTCTCCTTTATTTGAGGGTTTGTGTTGAAAAGTCTTCTGTGATCTGATGGGTTTTCCTTTGTATGTGATTTTCTTTCTCTTATTATTTTCCATATTTCATTTTCTTTTGAGGTTCTAGTATTATAACTATTATATGACTACGTGTGAATTTTTTAAAATCATGATTAGTTGGAGTCCTGCATATCTCACTTTTCTGTATTTCAATTCCTTTTATTTATTCATATATTAGGCAATCATAAAACTAAAAAAATATAAAACACATGTTGAAGTGAGAAAATTTAAGTGTAATAAATCTAATTCATTTGAAATGAATTCTTAAATCTTCATAAATATCTCACTTCTAGATTTAGAAGCCCACATTAGAAAAACACTTTTAAATTATACAACACAGAAAAATAATAGTCAAACTATTGGAAACCTCAAATACATTCTAAGATTAGCAATCAATGGCAGTTTTTCTTAGGAGATGTACAATTCTTCTTAAATCTTAAAACATTTGCGTTCAATATACCTGTGAAATTCAGCATATATGTATTCATAAACAATTTGAAATGGTGAATGGAATTTTGGAAAACAAATGTCAAGCGATATAAGTAAAGGACAGAAGGTTTACAGCTGACAACACGTGACTATAGACAAATACACAGTTTTCATAATTAGAAGGACAGCATTTCAGTTTTTGTGCATTTCTTGCAGGCTTGGATATCTGCTGCTGAGACTGCCTGAACACACTGACTTCCTATTCCTAGAAAAGCACAACTTGCAGTATTGCATGCCTTATCGTAGAAAATCCTCCTGGCATCTACCAACTCCTGAGAATCCAGTGATAAGCACAACTACAACAAAACAAGAATTATTATTATATGCACTTTTCTTAAATTCTCGTTCATGATGGTGACACAGCTCTCTCCATAATCCAGAATACTTCTCACTTCAAATTTACAGATCCTTACACAAATATAATGAAGAAGTGGGTGATCACAGTACAACATTCTCTTAAAAAAATACTTTCTCCAAATTTAAATGAGAAGAAAAATAAGGCAGTACTTGAACACTTGTTTAGATTTTAAAATGAGCTTTTTTGTCCCTATATATTGAAATTTTGGATGTTTTGCTTCCTCTACGATTTTTTTTTTTTTACCTTTCAGTTTCATTTAGTCTGTTAGTAACTGAGCCAGGATCACATTATGCACTAATTAATGATCCCAAAGCTATAAATTGTCACGTCATTGAATGCTTCTCAAAATCTTTATATCATTGTGTATATCTCGATTAACTTTATATATTCATAAATGTGACAAAGGAATGGGCAAGATGCACTTCTATTTTACTTTTTTTCATTTTCAGTACAAATTAGCTAAATTTCTTCTCATCTTTCCAATTTCTTTGTGAACTTATCTTCAAGAAATAAAGCTAATACATATAGGGGTGGGAGTTTGTAGGTTGGGTAGAGGAAGGGGAAAAAATGAGAATTAAGCCATGTCATATACTGGTACAAGTTCTCAATGTTGAGCATCATCGTGATGTGTATATATAATGTACCAATAAAGATTAAAAAAGTAAAAAATAATTGTATAATTTATATCATTTTATTTTACCTCAAATATGTCAAAAATGTTTTCATAAGACAAAGTTACACAAAACCAGAAATTTACTGGTTCTTAAGATAAAGCATAACATCTAATATGTATTTAATAATCATATATTGTTATTGTGCTAATTACAAGGTATGATAAACATGAAGCACTCAGTGAATGTTAAGAAATAATTCTCTACAAAAATGTAGTTTATTTAAAATAAATCTTAATATTATTCACAAGGATGCATATAAGATAATAGTACCATTAAATTAAAAGCATCCTCACACACATACATACACATACACACACATACATCCACCCATGTTTTGGGAATGAGTTTCATTAAATATCTCTGACTCTTTTTCTAGAAGTTTTAGGTTTATTATTGGGTTATTTTTTTTTTCCTCATGTGGAAATTCACTGCTGTACATTTCCTTTATAGAATTGATTTCAGGGAAATGCAAAAATTTGGATACGTTGTTAGTTTATCATTGTAGAAACTGTCTAATTTCTTCTTCTTTTTTTTCAACTGTGACTACTGGGTAACAAGAACTACATGTCAATCTCCCTAATGAACACAGGTGCAAAAATCCTTAGTAAGACATGAACGAACAGAACGCAGCAAATCAGTAAGAAAAATTATACATTACAACCAAGTAGGATTCATCCCAGGGATGTAGAAATGGATCAACAAATGCAAATTACTGAAGTTAATACACCATATATACAGACAAAAGCCACATAATTATCTCAATAGACACGAAAAAGCATTTGGAAAAGTCAAACACACATGTATGATAAAATAAAATCCTAATAGAATTGGAATAGATGGTCTCTATTTCAATATGATAAAAAAAAAAAACTACTGACTAACAAACAGCCAACATTGTGGTTAATGGTCAACAACTGAAAACCTTCATTTTAAAATCAGGATTGAGACAAAGAGGTTCATCATCACCAGTGCTATTCAGTGTAGTTCTAAAAGCATTAGCAAAAGCAATTAGATAAGAGATATAAAAGGAATAAACACAAGGAATGAAGGACATCAACTATCATCATTTGCAGGTTTCATTATGGTCTACGCAGAAGCTACATATCTAAATGCTTCTAGATTTAGTGACCAAATTTAGATGCACAGCATGATACAAAGTCAGCACTCAAAAATCTGTAGCATTCCTGCACACAAATGAACTCATTGAGAAATTTTGAAAACCATGTATTTATAATTGCATTAAAATAACTGAAAGACATAAAAATCAATCCAACAAAGAAATTAAAAAATCTTTCCATTGGAAATTACAGTACTCTGAAAATGGAGACTGGAAAGAAAATCAGAAAATGGAGCATCAGGATTGTAGTTCAATAGTTTTGTGCCTGCCTGCCAAGCATAAGGTCCTGAGTTTAATCTCTGGTACCACAAAACAACAACAACAACACCAACAACAACAAGAACAAAAACAACAACAACAAACAGAAAATGGGAAGATGTGTATTGCTCACGGATAAGAAGAAATATAATGAAAGTGGTCATACTGCCAAAAGTGGTACACAGTTTTAATGAATCCCAGTCAACATGCTAAGAACACACCTTACAGAACTAAAGAAAACATTCCTAGAATTCATGTGATGCCAGAAAAACTTAGAAAAACAAAAACAGTTCTGAGCAACAAAGTCAAGGCAGGGGGCATCACCATTCCTGCCTTGAAATTATACTACAGAGCTATTGTGATAAAAACAAAATGGGACTGGGGGAAAAAGAAAAAAAAAATAGACATGAGATCAATGACTCAATTAACATATATACAAAAAATGCAGAAACAACTCCAAACACATTTGGTCACTCTATCTTTGACAAACATCTTCATAGGAAAAAAGAGCTTTTTTAGAAAACAATCCTGGAAAAAATCAGCTTTCCAATGCTGAAGACAAAAGCTAGACTGATGCACTAAACTGAATCAAAATGGATTAAAAATCTAAATATAAAAAGAGACACTAAACCTATGCAGAAGCTATGCATCTAAATGCTTTTAGATTTAGAGAGAATAGATACAACACTTAAAGACACAGGTGTAGACAGACTTTATGAGCAAAATGTTAATCACACAGAAAAATTACAAAGAATTAAGAACTGGGAGCTCATCTCACTAAAATGTTTTTTTTACATAGCAAGGACAATCACCAACATGTGGAAGAGACATCAGAAAGGAAAAAATTTCCAGCTGTTCTTCAGATAAAAAGACTGCTATGTAAAATATGTAAAGAATCCCCCAAAATCAAAAGCCCTAAGTTTAAAAATCCAATCTAAAAGTTCACCTCTCAATGAAAACATGCTTCTGAAAGAATTAGTAATGACAAATACATTTATAAAAAACTGTTCGCTACCAGTGATCATTCAAGAGATGCAAATTAAAACAACACTGAAATTGTATTTCACTCCAGAGTAAATGAGCTTCACCAATCAATCAGAAATGTTCTTGATGGGAGTGTAGACTAGTGGAGCCACTGTGAAAATCAGAGTAGAGATTCCTCAAAAAGCTAAACATAGAGGTTCTTTGTGACACAATTATTCCTGTTCTCCTCTGAATATTGTAGCCATATGCGCACCAATGTTTATAGTGACAAGGTTTTAGTAGCTTAATCTTGGAAACAGCTCAAATACCCATCAATCAGAAAATAAATAAAGATGTATTTTTTAATGTAATGGAGTACTGCTTTACCACAAAGAAGATAAATTTGATATATTTATGGGTAAATAGGTCTACCTAATATCCATCCTTTTAATTGAGGTAAGTTGGACCCATATGTGTAAATACTGCATTGTATCTCTGGTGTGGGAAGCTGAAATTGTAAATAAGGATCAAAACATGCAGCACATATTACAAAATAGGAAAAAGATATTCAAATGAGAAGGTATACGAGGGTGGGAAGGGCAAAGAGGGAAGGGAAAATGAAAAAGTGAGAGAAGAAATTAAAATGGATACAAATGTTTTCTAAATAGGATGAAGAGTTGAGTGTTAAGAAAGGAACTGGAAGAAAATAGCAAGAATCAAGATATATCATGTACAAGTATAAGTTCTCTACAAAAAATATGGTATGAATATCTAAATTGTACCAATGAATTTAATGATTTAAAGACTCAAACATATTCAACAGTTTCTACCAAGAGGCTCTTTAAATGGAAAATCCAGTGTCAATTCAAATAATATCAACATACATTACTTACAAGGGTTTCTTTAGAAATGGAGTAAAGAGACAAATTGAGCATAAAACTTAAAAAAAAAGTTGTTTCTATTATACAGAGTAAACATAAAAATCTGTAAGGAAGAAAAAACATTAACTCAGATCATATTGGTATTGCTTAAAACAACTCCCTAGATATAAGTTAAAACACATTACAATCTTAATTGAATCAAGTATATTGCTAAATGCCATGAAATATCACTTACATAAAAACACAATGACCAATAAAGGGAAAGTTTTGCAAATTATTGTATACTAAACTAAAACCCTTGTTAATTTTAAAAAAGCATTTAAAACCTCTATGTGCTATTAGAAGAGTCTAGTTTCTTTAATATCTCAGTAAATCATTTTCTAAGGTTGTTTATGGAATTTATTTTTTCAGTCAAGCTTTAGAAATCTCTCTGTAGTGTACCTTACTTTTTTTTGATTTCTCTAAATGCCTTTCAGTTTCCTTTTGGAGCTTTCTGGAAGATATAAGAAAAAGTAAATTGGGAAAATGGAACAAATATTTTTAATTAAATTCTTTATTCATACATTTTATATACAATTCACAATCACATTCAAATGGGGAATTTGTACCAGTATATGACAGAAGTTAATTCTTATTTTTCCCCATATCCCTACCCACCTACTGTCCTCCATCCCTGTATACATGCTATTTCTTTTTCTTTCTGAATCATATTTATTCTTTCCCCTCATTATGTTCCCCTGCCCCTTCCCTTTGAACATTTCCTATTTTACAAAATCTATTATATATTGTAGAACTCATTTACAACAGACACACTAATAAATGAAATAAGTAGATCTCAGGTATGTAAATACCATGTCTTTTCTTTGGTATGAGAACTTGTAGATGGAACAAATATTTATATATTTTTATAACCATTTAAAATGGTTATACTAAGCTAATACACTTTAATCATCTTTGCTATTTAATCTTTGGATTTAATTTCTTTTTTAGAATGCTACTTTCTTATTTAGGTAAATAAAACTTTGTCTCTAATACAGTGACCTATTTCACCTGACCTTATTTGTTATTTATGAAAATCAAATGCAATTGCTCCTATGAAATCTAAACTATTTTAAATCATAATTTTGGAACTAACAAGTATGTACATAACCTCTATCACTATTATTTTATGGCTTCATAGTAAGACAATTCAAAGCATTGCTTAGATTGACAAAACATTTGTTTCTAATTCTACATTAATGGAAATTTACTCCTCTTTTAAGTGAAAAACAGTATATACAAAACATATATTTTATATGTATTTAAGAATGATTCATTGTATCTATATATTATACAACTTTTGAGACAGCGACTAATATTTTGAATATTTTATTAAAATAAATCATCAGATGGGTATACAAAGACGCATTACTCAGTGTATAGCCCTTCCTTAGCATGTGCAAAGCCTGGGGTTGATCTCTACATATATGTGTGGTATACGTTTTAAATGTGTATCATATTATTATTATTGTGTCAGCTGTAAATAATGACAATTTAATTATTTCCTTTCATATCTTTATTAATTTTATTTCTTTCTCTCTTTGGTTGTTGTTGTGGCTAATGTTTCTAGAAGTATATTGACTAAGAATGGTGATGATGGGCATCCTTGTGTTATTCCTGATTTCAGAGTGAAAGGTTTCTTTTTGCATTGGACTATTTATTATTCCCTTCTTTGGTGTCTTCCCCCCCAAAATTAAAAGCATCATACTACAGCCATAAAAGGAATCCTTCTTTATAGAGGCATAGTTTGCAATAACCAAATCATGAAAAAAGACAAAATACCCATTAACTGATTAATGATAATGAAGATGCATTTTTATAATGGAGCACTATTGAGTCATCTACCTGAAGAAATATGGAAGGATGTTTGAGTTGGGTATGACAAAAGTAAAATGTGCAAGACACATATTTTTTCATATGAACAAGAAGTAAAGATCTAACAGAATTCTGCGTTCCTCTGTAACTATTTTTCTATGGTTTCAGCTTGTAAGTGATAATTTACAGATATATACTATATACTATAAATACAATATGGACTTTAAGAATTGCTTCAATAAATAAGTATATACCTAAAGCATTTTTTCAAAAAATCTGGAGTCAATTCATATGATTTTGACATATATTCACCAATAATAGTGCATCTGATAGTACATTAAAATTTATAGCAATTGAAAAACTTGTATTTTTTCTTTAAAAAGTTCTGTTCTTCAGCATATTTTTCCTTCAAAAATAATATTTGTTATGAATGTTAAAGAGATAAATGTGTTTGGGCCGGAGATTTAGCTCAGTGGTTCTGGCGCCTGCCTCATAAGCGCAAGGTCCTGAGTTCGATCCCGGTAACCACATACAAGCTGGGCATGGTGACTCATGACTACCAGCACTCAATACCACACACCACAGTGCCTGGGCGTGGTGGCTCACCCCTGTAATCCCCAGCACTCGGGAGGTAGAGACAGGAGAATTGCTGAGTTTGCGGCAGCTTGCCTGGGCTACATAGTGAGCTCAGGGCCAGCCGGAACTACAAAGCGAGACCCTGTCTAAAAAAAAAAAAAAAAGATAAATGTGTTTATAAATTTTTTTTCTAGACATTTTCCATTTTTTAATTTTTTTTTGTTTTTAGAGTATATCAGGTATAATTTATCCTGTTCATTTTTCAATTATCTTGACTTCTGTATATGACAATTTACCTAACATTAAGCTTCTTTTTATTTTATAATTTCTCTGCTCAAGAATCAACTTATGAAGTAGAAATACACTAAGTTTTGTCCTGAATACTCATAGTTCTTTTGAATTTACATAATTCATAGATGAATTTTAAAGGACATTTTTCATTCCCCAATACAATTGGTTATTTATAAATATGTTATAAATAGTATTCTAAATATAATTTCAATACAATTATGGCGGTATATACAAATATAAAATATTATGTAACAAACTTTATTTTTATTTTAGTTTTCAGAGATTTCTTTTACTTCTCCCCCTGCCTTCTCTATATATCTTCTTTCTCCTTCAGCATTTTCTCCTGTATATCTTTTATTATTTTTCTCTTTTTCCCTTCTTGTTTCTCTTCCTTTTCTTCTTTTATGTGGTTTCTGAATCCTGGAATATTTTACACTTCCTGTACAATTCAGATCTCCTATAAAGCTGAAGGACTCTGGTTATCTCCTGCAGTTTTACACAACATTTTTTTTTTCCTACAAAATCAGAATGAGAATGTAACCTCTGTCATTTCGCTAAGCTAAACACCAAAAGATAAGATTACAGTGCTTGAGGAAATTTTGTTTTGCATATCGTTACTGTCAAAAAATGAGCTCTCACAGTGCATTGCCTAAAGAAAGTACAAATTCTTTTAGAAAATAGATACTTCAGTCTATGCAATGAGAGAGAAGCCTATTTGGAAAAGGTCCCCTCCACGCAGATACGGAAGCGTGTAAATTAATGAAATACAATTTTCTCAAACTGAGTTCTCAAATATTTGCAAGGTAGGTGAATGAAATGAAGATGATGGGTCCAGTGATTTATCTCAATGGTTCTGGGACCTGCCCTTGCAAGCCCAAGGTCCTGAGGTCAGTCCCTGGTACCAAAATTCAAACAAAACAAAACAAAACAGAACAACGAAATGAAAATGTGGCCAAAGTCATGGAGTCAGTCATTTGCATAGAGAACTGGCCCTTGTCCCACCACAGGAGGAGGCAGTGAGCGGTTTACAGAAGGGTCTCATTGCCGTTCTGTCCAGCCAGGGACAGGTAGGTACCTGTGTTTATAAAGATCACACATGGAATGTAACAGTTAAATAATATATGTGAATAATTATTTTAAGCTTTCTAAATGTCTTTTGAACTATCACACACAAGAGGAAGGACAATGTTAAGAATACAGATCTGAAAGAGAAAGCTAATGACTAAAGTGTTTTTGTTGTTGTTGTTGTTGTTTGTTTTTGAGACAGGGTCTCGCTTTGTACTTCATGCTGGCCCTGAGCTCACCATGTAGCCCAGGCAAGCCTCGAACTCAGCAATCCTCCTGTCTCTGCCTCCCAAGTGCTGGGATTACAGGCGTGAGCCACCACGCCCACACTGAGGTATGTGGTACTGATTGCTGGTGGGCGGAGTCTCCACGCCCAGCATTGTATGTGTGGTTACCGGCGATCAAACTCAGGACCTTGCAATTGCAAGGCAGGTGCCAGAACCACTGAGCTAAATCTCCGGCCCAACAAATGACTAAAGTTTAAAAAAATCTTCTGAAATTCTGGGAATTGTTTCCAAAATATTTGCAATATCATAAATATGTTCTTGTGTGTGTGTGTGTGTGTGTGTGTGTGTGTTTGTGTGTGAGACAGGGTCTCGCTTTGTAGTTCAGACTGGCTCTGAGCTCACTATGTAGCCCAGGCAAGCCTGGAGCTCAGCAATCCTCCTGCCTCTGCCCCTGCCCCCAAGTGCTGGGATTACAGGTGTGAGCTACCACGCCCGGCACTGTGGTATGTGGTACTGCTTGCTGGTGGGCATGAGTCATCACACCCGGTATTGTTGTATGTGGTTACCGGTATCTAACTAGGGACCCTGCACTTGCAAGGCAGACGCTGGAACCACTGAGCTAAAACTCCAGTCCATAAATGTGTTCTTTATTTAGGACCAAAAATGACTGACAAAGGATAGGGGTATTTACTGAAAACAAGCTGCATGTATGCACATCTACTTCCTAGTAATGCTTCTATACTTCCATATGTTTTCTTCATTTGTGGCTGATGTCTGAAGTTATAGATTAAAATACTTTTAGCAGGTGAAAATTGTGCATATTTTGAGAGAAAATTGTGATTTGGGGTCTACATATAAAATAGTACTCTGATAAGTGTGAACAGTCACAATCTCTGGCAGAAGGTTATTAACTACAGGCTATAATAATAATTTAGGAATGTTACTTATACCATTGTTTGCCCCCATGCTAGACCCTAACCACTGAGTTGAGATGTGAGACAATATAGCAGAGGAAGAAAAGGAGCCACAGAGCTATGCACAGACTTTCCAGAGGGCACATAGTGAGTGGAGCAGAGACCTGGTTTAGATCGAAGGCTCCATGTCCAAATACACATTCCTATTCGCTCTCCTCTCATTAGAGTCTGAAAATGCCTCACTTCTATGCATCTTTGGAAAAATGTCAATGAGACACAAAGGTTTTTTTTTTTTTTTTTTTCCCAGATAAGAGGGAGTTCTATGTTTACAACAGTGGCTATTTTATTTTATACTACTAATGAAGCATTTATAGATATTTCATATGATATTGAGTGCTAGTAGCCTTCAGGAACTTCTAGGCCTTTCAAATCTTGGAAACAGAATCATGAACAAAATGTAAGTGATCACTTAGAGGAATAATTTCCAAACACAAAATTGTATTAGCTAGTATGATGGCTTGTGAAAATTCCTATGGAGAAAGGGATAAAGAAAAGGAGGATTTAGAGTTTTAGTGAATTTATTTTAATTTTTATGTTCATATGTTCAGGGGTTTTTTGGATAAGGAGGATAAGGAGGATAAGGTATGGTCTGAAATGGGATGACATTTGCATGAAAACTCCTAGGTCTCAATTTAATGTCTTGCCTCCTCACTCCCTTAAAGAAAAATGGAATAGATCTTACTTTTTATCAATAACCACAACAAACTCCCTACAGTCGGAAAATACCTAGAGGTGAAGAAAAGAGATCAGAATTTTATTTCATTATATTCTTTTCATATATTCTACTAGCATTCTTACTGTGAAAAAAAATACCTGAAATCAGCTGGAGAACCTCTTTGTAAGGCCTCTAAGTTTAAAAAGGGTCAGTCCTCACAGTGTGAGCCTGGAGACAAGTCAAGAGAATGTGAGAGTCCCTGTCTTGTGTTTCCATGCCCTGAGTACAGGGAACTAATAATTTATAGAAATAACATCAGGAAGTAAAGGGACAAGGTTTCCCATAACACTTGGCAAAGAAAATATGTTTTCTACTTACCATCACCACATGCTGATTCTCTGATGGTTCTATCTCATGCCGTACAATTTTGTCTTTCTTCAAATTCTGCGATCAAGTAGCATTAAGTAAAACTTAGAATGTTTAATGCATTATATATTTTTATCAAAGTATGAATTGTTGGTGTCTTTAAAGTATTTATTACAGGATAGCTACAAGAAGAATCCTGTACAAATTTATTCAGTACACAGAAACTAAAGTTTAATATAATACTGAATATTGATAAAAGCAATAGCTACATACTTTTTCCTTATATTTTAATATACAAATATGATTATTTTGTAATATAATAATTAAGATTAGATTAGTTCTCAATCCGGGAATTACCAGTTAACTCTGTTTAACAAAAAGTAATTCAGTTTAGCTCAACTGGAGAAAGAGGACACATTTGAAAACTTGAAATTAATCTAACATAAAATAAAGTTAGTCTCATCTTAACTCATAACAATAAAGTGTCTTCATGTCATGGAAAAATAATCCTTCATCGAGTCTGGAGTTTTATGTTTTTCTGATGTTTCAAGGAGTTTCTGGATTTGAAGGGAAATCTTAGATGAAGGCAGTAGAATTTAGGAATTACTATGTGTATATTTTAATTAAAAAGATATTTGAAAAATCAGATACAAAGCTTCTCAAAGACTGTTTCTTTGATGTAAAATCCAGAAAATGTGTGTGTGTGTGTGTGTGTGTTTATGTGTATGCATGTGCACATGCGCATGCACACATGTATTGCTGGAGCTGGATCAAAGGCAAGACCTCTACCAGTGAGCTGCCCTATAAGCTTTCATGTTGAGAATACAGACTTTAACATGGAAAGTATAGCCAGACTTGGTTAGAAGATTCAATAACAAAGTCCTCGTCAATAGATTCTCCATCTCTCTCTTTCCCTTATGTGTGTTAGAATTCATATTTGTTACTCAGGTTCTCAATGTCAGATTGCCAATGTATAAAGAAATTGTTCATAGTTAATGTAAAACAAAACATATCCCGGACCCTACGTGATTACTTTCCATGGATCACATATCATTAGAAACCACTTAAGTAGAGATGTTGTGTGCAACCAATAGCATCAGAGAAAACTGTGAATATCACTGAGGTGAATGAATTGAATATTTCAACATTAGACATAGATAGATTCTCTTGAAAAGGGAGAGCTGATCTCTTTCATCCATATACATAGTGTTTAACACACTGCTATGTTTTCTTCAAGGAATTAATTTTAAGAAATCTTATAATAAAGTACAGACTTATCATGTCTGTTTTGAAAACACACAAAAGTAGTTATGGTAATACTTTCATAGTGGCATCTAATAGTACATACCCATAATTTAATTTTGAAAACATTATATAGCTTTCCAATAATTTGTTTGAAACATATTATTAGTTTTCTAGAATTTCATTGGAAATAATTATATAAAATAAGTTATTTTAAATATTTTATATTAACACTAGTTCACACATCCATAATTGTCAGGTCATTTATAAAATACAACATATTATTTCAACATCTTTCAAAGACATGCTAGTCTTTCTTAAATTGCTAAAAATCAAAACTAATGAAGTTAATATTTATGTAATTATAAGTGAGATTAGAAATTGAAATAAAACTTTTGTAAATATGACCTGTGATGTAATAGATATGTGGCCAATTCAATGACTGATTCAACTAACAAATATATCTCATGAATAAAGTTCCTTAAATATTATAAGAATTTGGCATTTGTTTTAAGAAAACAAATGACAAAAATAATGTATTCACATGATGGTAGCTAAGTGTTATTATATATCCAAACGAGACAACACCAGGATGGTAGCGTTAAAATTAGACAGAAACATGCACGCGGACACCCCAACTGACCTGGGCACACAGCTAGAAATCCCCGGTCAAAGTCAGCTCGCTTACTCTGTAAGCTTTGGAAACTGACCCTATTTGCTCTATTTCTTTGATAAAAAAAAAAAAAAAAGTTTTGTTAGTGGATAATAATGTTTAGTAAGCTGTTCACATGTCGTTTAGTTTAACTGACTAGAAATAGTCAGGTTTTGCATAGTTTAATGGTAAGAATGAAAATGAGATTGGGCATTTGGAAGGTTTCATTCTGGTCGTGCGCTTTGATAGTGCATAGTGCTCCTAATAGCATCTTGGCAGCTTTTATAAGTGAACCTTACATACTTTCTGGTATAAATTGAATAAAAGCATGGTAGACTGATGTACTCCAGTGTTATTTTAAACAACTAGGACACTGAATAAAGTCATTTAAACTATAAACTACCCTTCGTTGACATGACGTGAGTAGATACATGTGATCATTATACCAGTCAAAATATCTGTAGTCATCAAAATCACCTAACATAAGATATTAAAATCACATTCTAGTTAATTTTAATTTATAGAACATGTTATGACATTACACCGCTAGATTAATAAATCTAAATTATATTTTACAATT
Source organism: Thryonomys swinderianus (assembly GCA_004025085.1). NCBI lineage: Eukaryota > Metazoa > Chordata > Mammalia > Rodentia > Thryonomyidae > Thryonomys > Thryonomys swinderianus. The sequence goes on from PVIC010011057.1 coordinate 33,765, forward strand.
ACTACCTTAAACTCCAAATAATTAGTCATGTTTAAATGTAACTTTCTTTTTTCCTTTCTCTCTACGTCTCCTTTTCTCCTTCCCCCTCCCCCTCCTCTCTCCTCCCCTCCCCCTCTCCTTTCCTCCCCTCCACTCAGGCTTTCAAAGGCTAATGGGGATTAAACCGGGCCTTTAAACACAACCATATCCAAAGACCTTTTTTATGTTGTATAACATTATTGCACTGAGTCCTTAGATTTCCCAGGATAAGCTCGAAGTTACGGTTCTCTTACTCCAGCCCCCAGAGTGCTTGGATGAGAGACACGTGCCCCTATGTCTGACTATCACATTTTTAAAAATTTAATATAATATTATATTATATATATAATATGTATATATATATACAACTGAAAATTATAACCAATACTGAAAATGATATTATGAAGGCATATGTTGCAAATAGTCTGCTATGATTTTTTTGCAATGGTGACCATTATAATAATTCCAGGAGAAATTAAAATTTCTCTTGTCATGTTGAAATTTATTTTGAAATATGTACCAACCTGCTACTTGCTTAATACTGTATCTTGGGAACCTTGCATAATTTCCAAGAGAACATATGATCGAAGCTGAAATAATAATGCACATAATGGAGATGAAATTCAGTGAAAGTTTTATTTTTTCCCTCAGAGATATTTAAAATGTCAATATACACTGTCTAGTGTAGGAGTAACCAGAAGCACTTCTTAAAACTTGAAGCATCTCAAAATGCTAATGGGCCTCAACTGTGAAGTTAGAAAGCAAAAGAGGTTGGGTTTTGTTTGTAGCTTAATGATACGTCTGAAAATGCAGTTGAGTGTTTTACTCAACTTAAAGATTTGGATGCTGTATGCATGCAGCATGTGGTGCTTACCCTGAAACTCAGTCCCAGAATGTGCCCATGGCACACGGTAGGTCCTGTGGTGTCAAATATCTCTCCAAATTCACCTTGAACTGCTGTGATATAAAATGTAGACCATTGCTGCTTCATGCTTCCCCTGAGATGAGATAAATGACAAGTGTGTAGCTTATGTATAAAAACGCAATCATATCAATCTCTATATGGACACTGTTTTATATAATAACATTCAATGCCATCGTTGCTCTTGCCAGCAACGTAGAGAAATACAGCACTATAATTAGCCATGAATTTAGTTTTCAGCATAGTAGGCAGGAATGTAGGCCCCACAGGAAGATAAAAATGGAAAAGCAAATTAAAATGGATTGGTGCCAGGACAGTGCTAGATCAATATCTGGCACTCACAGCCTGCTGAGCAAAAGCTCTGTAGCTGTTCGGCCATCTTATTCCTCCAACCAAATGGCCTTGTGCAACCTATGCATATGTACTGAGCAGAGAAGAATAGAACCAGCAAAGCACAGGCTAAGAGCCTTTCTCAAAACTTACTTAGTTACATATATGTAGAAAGAACCCTGTTCTAAGATATCATTAGCAACCAGGCTTTATTTTATTAAATTAGAAAATATTTCTGAGCTTTTTCACTTACATGTCTTCAGTAGTGTTTTGTTTCAGAAAATAATCCCATGCTTCTTTTATTATATAGCAGTACTGGTAGGAAAGGCCCTGTCCTTGGCATCCAACATGGCCTTGAATAGCCTGCAAAATCCAGTGATAGCTCATCCACTTTTCATACTGATCGTTTCAGCTAGAAACAAGACATCTGACCAAACTCTCCTGTGTTCAGAATTCTCCGTCCCATAGTGGAAGCTGTAGTGTTTGCATGTGAAACCTGAAAACATGTCTCCATTTTAATTAACCTATAAATATGTGCATTAAAAAACAATACTTTGAAATGTACAGTCTTCTAATGGAAGTATATATCAGGAAAACCAAAACTTGTATAACTATTTTAATAGTGAATTGATTGAGATAGCATGAGATCAATACAAATTGCCTTCTGAACTTGTAAATTATACAAAAAATAAATTCACTCTATTCTGTTAATCTTTTTCTGATGTTTTCTAAGAAATGTAATGGGATATAGTTTGTATCAGTTACCTAATGTTTATATCAATATTCTTTGCATTGAATGAATATCTGTGGGCTCCACTATCTTTTTAAGGAGGTGTAATTAAAATTAAAATGGTTAAAAAGTTTTATAAACTCTAATTATTCACACTGATTTATCCCCTGAGTATCTGGCTGTTGCTTTCGAATCTGACAGCTGCATATGTCAGAGATCCTTCCACATCCTCTCTTTCAGTTCTCTGACTCAGGAATGTACCTCTGCAGTAACCCTCCCAATTACGGCTAACCAGTTGCTCTTCTCTGATTGCTGTTTGGATTCATTTTCATGGTCATCTCTTGGTCAAACTCTGTCAGGTTTAAAATATTGTCAGCTCTTAAATTCTATAATATTTAGCTCAGACCACTCTCCCCTCTCTATGCTTAGAGTAATTACACAGGCAGAATTGGGTGCTGAATTCCCATGAACTATGTCATGAAACAGTTTTCTCAAAAAAGAATGAGAGCATGGCACATAATATTTGAAGAATTGATTGTGCTGTACATTTTTCAGAGCTTTACATCAATCTACTGGTTTTTTGTTTTGTTTTGTTTTTAACTTCAGATCTGAGCCTAACCTCCTAGCAATACTTACATAGAAGTGTCATGATGTATGCCAAGGATACTGATGGCTAATTATTAAGATTTAAAAGTTTACATAATTGAGCTAGCATGAGGAAACACTGGGAGAATTTCAGTGGTATTTCCTTCTGGAATTTGGGGACTGCTTCAATGTCCATACATGTAGAAAACGTGTGTTAGAGAAAGGGAAACTGCACACTGGTAAAGATATTCAGGCATAAAAGATTGCCTCTGAGTTTTGTGTGTTCATAAATATGTGACTGAGAAAAAGAGAATTAAAAAAGAAAAGAAAGGTAGCAATTCAGGGAAAAATACAGAGGCAAAAGAGAGGCAGGAAACAGAAAATAGACTTCAGCTGCCCATAAAGTTAAACATGAATCAGTAAGTTGGAGGGAGGGAGCCTCAGTCTCCCAGCAAAGCAAAGGGCCAGTTTCAAAGAATGATCCATGCCTTTTCCAACATCACAGTATGAATAGCAGCATGTGTCATTATAGAGGAATACAAGTTAAAAGGAAACATATATGGTTTCCTGAAAATAACTGCACGGAAGTTTATCCTAATGAGATATGGAAGAGTTCTCTAATAACTAAACATGTGAAAAGTATTTGGAAGGCACCACATCTAGCAACAGATATTGGCAATTTTGAGTTTAATGTTTATTATTAATCTTATATAATAATGTTAATCTTTCACTGTGCTAATTTGTTGTATGTAAAACAAAACAAGCAGAGGCTGAAGAATATGTAGCCCTCATATTGTGCCAACCAGAGGATAGAATTTTTTTTTTTTTTAGAAAAGAAGAAAATTTAAAAATAGAAATGAATATACTGAAGCTGCAAGTGAAATTAGACATTTGCCAAAATCAAGGCTTTTCCTTTGCCTGTACTGGACCAAATCTGAAGAACAATTATTAAGAAGTTCATGGCACAATAGTCATGATAATCTTATTTTCTGTGAGATTATGAGAAAAATTTTTTTTTTTTTGAGACAGGGTCTCGCTTTGTAGTTCAGGCTGGCCCTGAGCTCACTATGGTGCCCAGGCAAGCCTCCACGAACTCAGCAATCCTCCAGTCTCTGCCTCCCGAGTGCTGGGATGACAGGCATGAGCCACCACGCCCGGCACTGTGGTATGCGGTGTTGATTGTTGGTGGGCGTGAGTCTCCACGCCCAGCATTATATGCGGTTACCAGGGATCGAACCCAGGTCTTTGAGCTTGCAAGGCAGGCGCCGGAACCACTGAGCTAACCCTCCGGCCCAATGAGAAATATTTCTATAGGTAAGTTTGAAAGATTTTCTCCACGCATTATCATAACTATAGTTTCTCCTCTCTCATGCAGATATGTACAATTATTGAAAGTTGCTACTAGTCCAAGGAATCCACCTAAACATTCAATATACCACACACTTTGAAAGAAATTTTAAAAATATTGACTCACTGATAAATTGTCATGAGAATCTTTCCAAAATTCTAGCTGCTGTAATACTAATACCACTGAAGATCGCGGAGGTGTCTGCATGACTGAAAAGAGGTAAGGGGAATAGGACTGGTTTTCTGCTGTGCTGGTGCCTGTGTGTTACTCATGGACAGTCTTTCAAACTGCTGTGCTTACAGAGTTAAAAAAAAAAAAAACTACAGAACAGTTTTCAGCTGGTACAAATTTCCTGGCAGTTGATAATGTCTCACTTTAAAAATGCTTTGAGAGTAAGATCAGCCTAAGCAAAGAAATCAGTCATCTGTTACACTGACTGAACAAGCATTTGGATGATGTTTTCAAGAGGTGGCAAGATTCACAGAGCCTTTTGGAAGACAGTGCGGAGAGGTAGAGAAGTCAGAAACTGGCACGTGAAGCGAATGGAAAGACAGTCCGAAAGCACCTCACCCAGGCGGACACACAAAGCAGCTGATAACCAGTTAGCCTTCGCGTGTGGAAACCCTCCGGTACCACGTACTGACTCTGTGAACTTGAGTCAGTTACAGGATCCTCTTTTCTAGGCTTTGCGTGGGAAAAAGATAACCACGACTTTGTTTTTCAATGAATAATGTGTTATGTTGGGGGAGTAGGACTGATTGTGTGTTGGACATACAAAAGCGGTTAAAATATCCACTATCCTTATTTAAGATAAGGGAAGGATTTTTCACTTTGCATTGTTGTAGTATTCACCTTGATATTTATGCGATTTTTTAATATTTATTTTCTTAATTTGTAGTTAGCATAATATACTATACATTTCATTGCCTCACATTTAAACTCCAATTCAGTATACGGTTGGAAGATATAGGCAGAATCCCTCTTAAGATTTACCTTTTTCTTGAAGTTCTCTGTACATGTATCAGATGGTCTCCATTACAATTTATTTCCTTAAGTATTAAACTACATGCTTTTAAGCAGAATAATCAGCTGAGTACTTCAGTAAACCCATGTAGTATTTTTTGTAAAGGCCTCCTAAACACTATCAAAGCATATGGTCTAAGAGTTAGTAGTTGAATTCCGATATGTTTAGAATGAGCATAATGAAGTCCTATTTCCCAAGAATATCAATTGTAAATAATTTGGGGAAAGATTAGCAAGAAGGAATCACAACAGTTTCAGAGCACTAAAGAAAACATCAAAGCAGTGCCTGACTCAAGGGGATGTTGAGCATATCAAAGAGAACAAAAGATGCAGATATAGTAAAAATTGTTTGATTCGGATATATTAACACCGTCAAACACACACACACACACACAGGCACGCGCGCGTGCACACCCACACAATTTATGGGTAGGTGTGTTTTTCAGCACCAAATATCTCACCAAAAAGAATGAATTAACATAAAGGAAGATCATTTCCTATCAAGTGTAAACTACAAGTTTTCTGAAATATATTCCAGGTGAAACTGAAACTTAACAATCTCTCTTCCTCAAACTTCAGCCGTGTTGGAATTATAAGAATCACTCCTTCATCTCACTTCTAACTTCTGGAAAAAAAATAGTCTGTTGCAGATTACTTGTTAATAAATCTGTAAATTTTCAAATAAGAAAGTCCAGGATTTCTCCCATCTCGTCACGATCATGAGTAACTGTAACACAGAGATGTTATAAAATTTAACATTGGCTCTGTTTTTCTTTTTTCAATAATCTATTTCTCATAAAATAATCTTCAATCTCTCAAGTGGATTATTTTAATCATGCTCAAATGTTGAATCATTTGCATCTTAAAAGAGAAAATCTTAATCTTATTCTTTTACATAGCGCGATTGCAAACACTATAGTGTAATGTAGTCTCTATGCACCCCGACCATCCAAAACCTTTTTACCTCACGACTGCACCTCATCCCGCTTTGTGCAACAAGCATTGTAAAATGATGCATGAATAGTATGAAATAATTTCTCCCTGTGTCTGTCTCTCCATACATATATGTATATGTGTGTGTGTGTGTGTGCACTTTCTTGTACATTTCTGAAAGGTTAGCTTTTCTTTTTCTTCCATGCAAATTAAAGTGATCTGCAAATACTGGATTTTCTAAGTGCCCTGAAGTGAAGCCTGTTTTTCTCCACACTGTGTGATACGCTTGGGGACCTTTCTACACAGCAGTTCGCCTGCTGCCTGTATCGCACCCAGGCATCCTGAGAACAAGAACACTGCCGTGAATATGAAGCCTTCCTGGCTCTGGGCCATGACAAACGCAGTCCCCTCTCTCTGATTTACCACCTTGTGTGCGACTGCCAGGCTTAATGGCTACCATTGAAACCAAGTATCAGACATGCTTCACAGTTCCTGATACATTTCACCAAAATAATAGTTGAAGAAATATTCTGAGACAGCATATGACTGGAAACTTTAAACTACATGCAATTGTTTTAACTATTTTCACTTATGTATATAGGTGAAGGTATATATTTGATGTAATCTAATGTGAGTATGGTAATAAGAAAAGCAAGTTGGGTTTTCATTGGAAGAATGGCTTAAGGCTTAACATTCTAATTTCAAATAGGAAATTTATCTATTTGTATGTGTATAAATAATTTGCAAAGATTAAATGGTGGCTTTAAATGTTACCTTAGAGTTAAGTGATGAAGAAGCACAATAGGCAAAGCGTTTCATTTCATAGTGTACAATGTGTCATTAATCATCAGAGGAAATATTTCCATCCTCCGATTAGTAAGCCCCCTCTGAGCTGAGGATGCAAACTATAAACAAACCTGAAGCTTACAGTGGTGCACAATGAACGACCCTTTGTGCTGTGTTTATAGGCTAAGGATAATTTTACGTTACAGTCTCCTGGCATGAACATGCGTTTAGAACAAACTTCCTCGTCCCATCAAGAGTGAATCATGTGACTGGTGGTTGCCTACCACACGCTGTGTGCGTGGCTCTCACCCGCTGGCGTTCATCTTGCACAGAAGCCCACAGAGGTAGGTAAAGTTTTGTTCCTTTGCTTGGCATTCTTTACCCTGCCTTGTTGTGTATCTCACATTCATAAAACATAACATGTTTTTTCAAACTTACATTCTTACATAAATCACTGCTGATTTTAAACAGAGCTCCTCTCGGAAGCTTCAATGTAATTTGCATTGAATGTGGTCCTCTGATATGTGCTCACCTCCGTCCTTCCCAGGGTCAGAAACTATCTTCAATACGAGAATGTAATTTACAATTTAATTATGAATAATTTTATATTTCCTAAATTAATTCTTACCATTTATGTTAAATTACAGCTTAGACAATTTAGAAATTATAAATTTATTCAATTCTAGCTGATGTACTTCAGGAAATGAATCTCGCAGCTAGCCTTTAAAGGGAGCACCAGGTGAAAAATCACTCTATTAGGCTGTGAACTTTCAAGGATCCAGAATTTAAAAATTTTATTTTTGGAAGTACATTTTGTAACTCATAAAAATTTAAAATATCATTTCAATGCAGCCTTTGTTCCTCCACACAACTGAAAAACACATATCTGTTTAAGTATAAACTTTTAACTGAATTTGTTTAGGAGAGTAAAACTATTAGAATTCTCAAAATTGTTTGGAACATGGCTCTTTTGGTAATAAAAAATTTTATTTAATTGCGTTTTTTAAACTCATTTTAATTTTTCCTATTAAACCATACATTGTATAAAATGCAATGATGGAAGCCATTTTTGTCTTCTTTGAGTGTTCAGTTTAGTGATGAAGATAAATGCAAAAAAACTTAATGAGTGTTGAGACAAAAATTATGCATATCTGTTCAGTACATATCACATTACAAGTCTGGTTTGGCTCCTGGGTTCACACCTAGGTCGCCACATTCTAGAACAACTTTCTTAAAGGCACAGATCGTACCATGTCTTGTCTCTGCCGCGAATTGCAGGCAATTTACTCGGATTTATGATTTATTTACTTTATTTAAAGTCACCCGCCCCACTCTGCAGCATCTTCTGTTAAAATTACTGCACTAGGATTATAGGCAGACATCTGCCCGCCCTCCGGGATCTTCAGTGACAGGGATTATTGCGAGTATCGGCCTGCTTTATGCATGCTGGGATTTTGATGGGAAGGCTTGGTACCGAACAAAGGTGCGGCAACCACTGGATACTGGGCCGCCTTTTCCCTCTGCTGCCTAAAGTGGCAAGAGTGAGCCCAGGGTCAGCCTTTTCCTCCTTTATTTTCTGCCTGCTCTTATCGGCCTTGTGCCACTGGAACTCACAGGAGACTAGAACTTGCTGCAGAGGTTCTGGTTACATTCCCTTCCCCTGACCTCAGCAATCTCCTGTCAGGAGCAAGAGAATGAT
>PVIC010011058.1:0-42145 GCA_004025085.1 Thryonomys swinderianus
CCACATAATTCAAGAGACTCTTACAGGCTTGTCCCTCCTCACCAAAGAGGGTAAGTTGTTAAAAAGATGTGTCTGAAACTGCTCGGAGACAGGCTTCGTGAGGAAAAAGAAAAGTTTTTCCCAGTGAAGAGTGACAAAAAAATCAGGGGTAGATTTTTAGCAGCTAGTTGGAAAAAGCCAAATCTGTTCCATCTATGTGTGGATGGTCTGACTTCATGAGAGAGATGAAGCAGTTGACTGGCTTATATAGGTATTGAAAGAGGGGTTATGGTTATAAATGTTTAAAAGGAGGGTCTCCCAGGTCTGCAGAAGACCTCTGGACTTCTCGGTGCCAGCGAGATTGTGTCCTGTTGGCAGAGAATGGCATCTTTGCTGTGGAGGTCTCCTTCTGGCCAGGCAGACAGCTACAAGTCCTCTCTGTGGCTGAGACAGCGCCAGGGAGGTGATGTCTGGAGACCCAGTCTGCGCCACCTGCTGAGTGGAGCCCGGGCACCTCCTGAGGCTGGAGCTCACTCCCTGGGGTGCCATGTGCCCCGGTGGTGTCTTTTCCTGGCAGCTCGGGGTTGTGTTTACCTCCCCTGCTGCGAGCCCGGCCCCAGGCCAGGGTTGTTTCCTCTGCTCTCCCAGGGCCTCTCTGAGCCCAGGTGGAACCCAGGTGAGGTCTGTGGCTCCTGAGCGCCAGCCTGCTTTCCCCAGGTTAACCAGGCTCAAGAAGGGGTCTTGCAGTGAGTCTTCAGTCATGTGCTTTGTAACATTTGCAGAGTGTGGTGTTATTATAGACAGTACCTTAAAAAGGGTCCCTAGCCAGGCATGGTGGCTCACGCCTGTCATCCCAGCGCTCGGGAGGCAGAGGCAGGAAGACTGCTGAGTTCAAGGCTTGCCTGAGCTAGTGGAGCTCAGGGCCAGCCTGAACTACAAAGCGAGACGCTCTCTCTCTCCCTCTCTCTCTCTCTCTCTCTCTCTCTCTCTCTCTGTCTGTCTCTCTTACACACACACACACACACACACACACACACACACGGGTCCCTAAATTTGGGAAGAATCATTCCATGCGAAACTTGGACCCATTTCTAGAGATGCTGATAAAACAAAGTAAAATAAAACAAAACAAAAATTTGGCTGGGAGAAAGCAGCACTGAAACAAAAGGTGTTTTAACTTTAGCTTTAAAAAGTTTAGCCCTCTTTTCTTTTTTCCCTCCCCTCCCCTTCCTTCCCTCCTATTGTATGGTCCATGCTTTCCTTGAACTCACTGTGTAGCCCAGGCTGGTGACCCTCCTCCTTCAGCCTCCTGGGGGCTGAGATTATAGCCTTGCACTATTTGTACTGATAATAGCCTGTTCTTTAAATTAGATGACAAGCAGTGCTGATCTTATTGTACTTTTTAACTCTTAATGTGTGTTATTATTTACATATTGCTACATTGTAAAATATTCATAGTTTAAAAATGATTAAAGACAAATAATATTGACAGGCCATAATGAGACCAGCTGTCTCCAGATACACCTTTTCCCTTTCTCTAACTCTGTTTCAATAAGCTCTATGTGTTTAAATAATAGCTTACATTACTTTCTTTATTATTAATTTAAACTATATGTGGACTTCTGCTTGGATGGTCAATGCATACATCGATATTTAAAGTTTTTGCTATTGGAACCATAAATTACATTGTTTAGTGTGGTGCCAGGTAATTCACTGGGTTGGCATAATTGGGGACTCAATAGCCGCTGCCCTTTTTGGTTTGATATTCTGTCTGTTGTTCCAGACTGGACAGACACCTCCCAGGAAGACTGGCCACCTGTCAAGTTTTCCTGTGTGTGGGTTCCGTGTATTTTATTTTCTGTACTGTCTTCCTCACCTTGCTGGGACCTTTCAGAAGTTCAAAGGAAAAGTGTGTGGGAGGCGGAGGTTTTGTTATTTTGCTTTGGGTCTTTTGAAAAGTCTCTTTACAGCGATTGGCTGGACCTATTAAGAATTTGAGGACGTGGGTCCGTTGTTTCTAGTGCCCACTGTGGTGTGGAGGAGCCCAGTGTCATTTCCGTTCTCCAGAGAGGGCCTTGGTTCCGGTTTTCTCTGGAAAGCACCAGCATCTTTTCTTCACTGCTTATGATTTCTGATTTCACAGCACTGGACTTTGCTGACACGCTGTGTTTTTAATCACTGGGCTGCAGGTCTGTGATCCTTTCAACACAGACATTGATTTCAGTGCCAGGCAGTGTACTTATACGGTAAGTGGTGATTTTCTTGTTTCTATTTTCCCTGTTTGTTTGCTTATTTTAGTTTCCTGGGACTTCTCTCAGTCAGATTCTGAAATTATTATGTCTTTCAGCTTTTTCTTTTTCTTTTTTTTTAATCCTTGGGGCGTTGTTATTTTATGTTATTCTTTTTCCTGACTTTGATTGTCAATGCTTTTTTTTTTTTCCCCTTCGGTTTTTTGAGACAAGGTCTTGCTTTCTCCCTATGTAGCCCAGGCCAGCCTCAAACTCACAGCAATCCTCCTGCCTCTGCCTCCCATGCCCAGCATTATGGTATGTGGTACCAGGAATTGAACTCAGAACCTTGCACTTGCCAGGCAGACGCTGGAACCCCTGAGCTAAATCCCTGGCCCCTGCCTATGCTTTTTTGCTGACATTTTAACTTTAGTCCCCCTCTTTTCAATCTCTGGATACCTTTTCCTGTTCTCTCATCATTCCCTTTTTATAGCACCTTCTTTTTTGATTTATGGATACATTATTTTCTCTTACATCCCTGAGAATACTAATTATATTTTTGTCCTTTGCTTCAAATCAGTGTCAGTTTCTTCTCTCTCGTTCTCTTTCTCTTCTGTTTTCTTCTCTTTCTGGCTGGAAGGAGACTGCCCGGGGGTCAGACCCTTCGCTGTTTACACACAGGGCGCAGAGATCCTGGCAGTGCAGTGTGCTGGGCTGGGCGGGTAGGTGGGGTTCGGGATTTTGTACCCCCTCTGCTCTCCAAAGCACCATCCTGGAAGCCGCATCGTCCTGGAAGCCGTCATCCCCCAGGCTTCAGGCTGCCCCTGAGAGGAGGAAACCAGAAGAAACCTTGGGGAAGGCCATCTGAGCCTGAGCCCTCCCTGCCGATGGATGAGGCCTTTTTGATTTGGGTCGGCCTTTTGTTCATGCCGTGACCCGGGGCCACATCCCCTCCCATTTGCAGATGGTGGGTGGGAGTGAGCAGTCACCTCTCAGGGCCACCCCTGTTGTACCAATGGCCTGTCAGTGACACTGCATGGGCCACCTACCCTTTTCCTGGGTAGAGCATTTGCGTCGCTGGCTGGGTGTGTCTTGCCTGGCCTCACAGAGCCCGTCCAGGAGCCCGAGTCTCACCACATGACTCACCGTGGCCATGGTGACTCTGTTGACCTGTGATACAAGCAGGCACCCGTGCTGAGCTCTGATGCCTGCTGTGGGGAGGAGGCCAGCAACGCGCCTCCCTTGCGTTGTCCGAGGGGCTCTTCTGTGGTTGTGGTGGTTCAACGCTTCCCTTGTCAGAGGCTGCGCCCCATGGCAGGGTTCTCAGGCCTCTGTGCCAGGGAGGAGGGGCTTCTGCAGAGAACCCGGGAAGGAGCTCGAGGAGAAACAGGAAATGCGTGCTCTGTTCGTCTTGTGTTCTTGCCACGGCAGGTTGTTATAAACTCGTGGCTTAAAGCTGCAACTTTTGGTGGTATATACATCACAAGATACACACACCATAAAAGTTAACCATTTTGACTGTTTTTCAGGGTATAATTCCCTGGTGTGAAGCACATGCACCCTGTTGTGTAGCCACCCTCCACCCAGCTCAGATTCTTTTCTTCTTCCCAAGCCGACTCCCAGTACCAGTTTCATGTGAACCCCCACTCCGGGCCACTACATCTCCTTCCTGTCTCTAGACACCTTCCTGAGCCTGGAGGCCTGCTGTCAGTGGAATCATGTTGTAGCCATCTTTTTGTGGCTGGCTTATTTCACAGAGTGTCTCGTGTTCCGTGTGTCAGAAGTTCCTTCCTCTCTGAAGTGAGTAAATCTGCTGTATGAACACACACGTTATCTGTTCATCCTTTCCTGGACTTGGGCCTCTGTGACAGACGGTGCTGGGCCCCTGTCCCAGGCCCTGCTCTGTTGCTTGGCTGCAACCTGGGAGTAGACTTGCTGGTCAAGGTGGTTCTGTATTCAGTACTCTGAGGAACCAACTTGACTCTGATCTTACAGTTTCACCTGTAGTCAGTCTTGTGGGTGTTGCAGTGTGGACAGGGTCGTGTTGCTCTGGGAAATTCTCAGGGACTTCCGCGTCCTCACCTTTTCCAGCTTCCGGTGTCATGGCGTCCCTGGGCCGTGATCCCTTTCCTCCCCTAGTGGCAGGCGCGCTTGCGTGCTCAGACTGGTCTGCATTGTTTGCTTTCAACCTCACCCAGTAAGCAGGCACCTTTATTTTTAAGCACCCTTGTGATTTGGTTGCGTGTACCCCCAGTCTAGGCCAGGCCCCCCTCTCGTGGCTGGTTACACATAGGGAGACATTCTCACAGACCAGGGGGATTGGGACACAGGATTTCTGGATATTTTTGAAGAAACCTTGGCTTCAGGCTTTGCAAAGGCCTCCCTCCCCCCTCCCTCTGACCGACACTGTCCCCAGGCTGTGTGACATTCAGCGGTAGGAAGTCATCTACCTTACTCGTGAGCGGCTCCCCTGGGAGGTGGGCACACATGCCAGTCTGCTTTGTGTCCAGGATCTTGGCTGCTTTTTCCCTCCCACAGTAGCCACCTGTCCTCTTCCGGCTGCACTGTTCAGATGACGGTAACTGTCCCCAACTATACAGAGCTTGTCCTCATACATTCAGTCCTCATGGTGCTTTAGGGTACGTGAGGCAAGTCATAGCTTTGCGGGGAACGTGGAGATTCAGAGAAGGTGAGTGGCAGTTAGAGCACAGAGATTGGCTCCCAGGCTGCTTAGGGAGTGAGTTAAAATTATCATACAGAGCCGAGGATGAGGCTCAGTGGCACTGTGCTTGCCTGGCAAGGGCAAGATCCTGAGTTTGATCTCCAGTACCACCAAAAAAGAAAGTTATTATCATCCAGGAGCTGAGCTCATTAGCACACACCTACAATCTCAGCTACTTGGGAGGCTGAGACAAGAGGATTCCACGTTGAGGCCAGCATGGGCAATTTAGCAAGACCCACCTTGAAAAAAAATTTGAAATTATTATATAACATCTAGTGTACGCAACATGATAGGAGCTTTGCATAGGAATAGTAATGCCTGGATCCCTGACAGCCATAGGATTTTACTTATTTTATAAGTAAAGAGAGGTCAGAGAGGTTAGGTGACAGGCCAGAGATCACACAGCTGACGAGTGGGAGAGTTGGAGTCTCAGCAGTAGTGTGAGAGGACAGTATCAGAGCTGTGGGGGGTGGGGCCAGAATTCGTGCGACAGAAATGAGTCTCTTGTGACCGTCGTGGCTCTCGATGGGGGATCCTGGGCTGTGCAGAGGCGGGGAACTGGTGTGGAACACGAGGGAGAGAGTCTCTGAGGGTGATGGGAGAACCTGCCAAGGATCTGGGCTCAGGCATCAGAAGCCGGGATAGTTGGTGCTTAGGCTGTGTGGCCTGGGACCAGCCTGCCAACCTCTGTGTCCCCAGCTCAGTGAGGGAGGGGCTTGAAGGAGGAGCTTCAGGGTCCAGGCCCTGCTTCTGCAGCTTCCCCTTCTCAGCTTCCTCTCCAAGGAACCTTTCGGGTGTGGGGGGGGTGGGCACACACGCCCATCAGCTCTTGACCCTGCTCTTGGGGCCCATGGCAGATGCCCGGACAGTGGAGGGATTCAAAGAAAACAAGTTTATTGCTGGTGCTTTCTCCAGCATAACCAAGACCAGTGGACTCTGCCTGCAGTATTCTGTCACTGTAACAAAATGCTGGAGAGAATCAGCTTGAAGAGAGGAAAGGTTAATTTTGGTACACATCCTCAGCGGCGCCCCCTGTGATCTATTGGCTTTGTTGCTTAAGGGCTGTGAAAAGACAGTGTGTCATGGTGTGATGGAGGAAAACTGCTCACCTCATGGTGGGCAGGAAGCTCTGAGGAAGGGCAGACATAGCCCCTTCCTGGGCACCTCCTTTCCTGTAGTGCCACTGCCTGGCTGCCTCGTTTCACATCCTCATTTTTTCACTGTGTCCCACCTTTCTCCCCTTAGTGATAGTCCTCAGCCTCCCCTTCTCTTCATCCCCATGGTTCTCATTCTGGGACCCTCTACTCTTGTTTGCTGTTTGATATTGGGAAACTGATGCAATGAGAGACTAAGTAATAATGAAGACAGGGTCGGGATTAAACTCCTAACTGTTTCCCGTGTGGCAGATGTGGGAAACTGAGGACCAGGAAGATTAAGTCACCAGCCAAGATCACCCAGCTAGTAGGAGGCAGAGCTGCAATTTGAGCCTGGATGGTGGATTTAGAATCCACATTCTCCCTCCCCACACTGCCTTTCAAAGAGAGTATGGAGAGTATGGAGAGGCCAGTTTGTCCATCCTGATTCCTTATTGCACACCGTTATGTCCCACTGGCATTTCTAAAGCTGGGCCATTAGCTACCATTCCTGGGGCTTGTGGGTCCCACAAGGAAGTGAGGGGTGGTGGGGAAAGTCCTGGGCTCTGGGATTGAGTCCTGGCTCCACTGTCCACTGCTGCGTTCTCCCTGTGCCTCCAACCTGCAGCTCTGTTGTGGGGTGTTCATTTTAGCACTTGTCTCAAAGGGATGTTGCATAGTTAAGTTCCACGCAAAGTGCTTAAAGCCTGCCTGGTGCGTAATAGCTATTTGGTAAATGGTGTCTGCGATTAGGGCATAATACATTGGGAAGTTTGAGGATAGAGTTAAGCTGCTTTCTTTGTTACAGGGCTTCGCAGAGCTTTCATCTTGCTGTTGTGGACTGAGTTTCCCCGAGGGGTGGTATTAGTTGTAGTGCACAACTGTGTGTAGCAGCCAGCATTTTCTAAACTGTTGTTTCTAAACCGACTAGATTTTAAGCTGTGCACTGCCAGCTAGCTTCACAGTGCACGCGATGATACCGTAAGGGCCAAAGGCTCAATTCAGGCAGCACTGAGCTGCATCTCCTGCTGCCTGTGTCTATGTGGTGGGCCCAGCTGGGACTGGGGGTCCAGGTTAGATTTTGGAGCTATGGGTGTTGGGAGCTGAGCAGTAAAGAGAGCAGATTTGGAGCCTGGAGGGAAGGTTTAAATCTCCTCGCGGTAAGTGCCTGGGGCTGTGCAGCTGCTGGAGCTTGTCGCCCCCAGGGCAGCCCTGTCTCACAGGTGGCTGGTATGCATATGGGCAGCTTGCAGGGGCCCTGAACGTGTGTATTGTCCTGCTTTTACGCCGCATGTGCTGCCCAGATTCCTCCCCTGCGATTTATACATCCTCGAGGGTCCAAAGGAGAAAACCCGAGGTTGAGCCAGCATTGCAGCTACCCGTGAGCAAAGTGGAGAAGCAGCCTGTGCTTTGTGCATTTTGCACTCAAGCTGTATTTATGAGGTGCGTGTTAGGCCAGACACTGGGTAGTCATGGTAAACACGGCTCTGGGCTTGTGTGTTTGACCACCGCTCTGGAAAATGATGATCGCAGCTAGTTGGGAGCATTGGTGCTCACGAGAGCTCACTGGTCCAGGACTGGAGAAGTCCTGGGGTGGCTGGTTTTCAGGGTCTCTGTATCTACAGGTGCCCCGCAAGCATTCTGCTGAGTCCTGGACTGGCGTGAGGCTTAATGTTAACTAGAGCTCTTCTTGGGGGATCGTAAGTTTATATTACTTAGAGATTAAGAGTAATTGATAGAATGATAGGTTATGTCTAGGATTTTATTCAAAATAATACAGGGATGTGCTCGCTTTGGCAGCACATATACAAAATAATACAGGGAGTGGGAAGGGAACCCGGGATGAATCAGGCTGGGCTTTGAGGTGGTAACAGTTTGTTGAAGCCGAGAGGTAATGATTTAGTGTACTATTATTTTGTATATGTTCTCCGTACTATAAAGTCATAAAGAATGTTGATCCCTATGAAGCATAACTTCTCAGTGAGCTTCTTTCCTTGGAATGCCAAAGCCACTGTCTGTCACGTGGTCTCCTGGAGTGGGCACGTAGTCAGGGGTCTGGCTACATGTGGCCTCCCTCCTGCCATGGCCAAGGGCCTTGGGCAGAAGCATTGCATTTCCCTGGGAGAAGGAAGTGCTGGGGGCCGGGCACTGCAAGCCAGGGGCAGAG
Organism: Thryonomys swinderianus; assembly: GCA_004025085.1. NCBI lineage: Eukaryota > Metazoa > Chordata > Mammalia > Rodentia > Thryonomyidae > Thryonomys > Thryonomys swinderianus. The sequence goes on from PVIC010011058.1 coordinate 8,230, forward strand.
GCTGTGGCAACCCCAGTTCATTTGCCAGGAGGAAAGAAAAAAGAAGGGGAGGTAAGAAGAATTCAGATGTGTGATACAGATGTAGCAACACCCCACGATGAATGTGCTCATTATGTACTGCAGACATGCACTAATACAAATAAAAACTTGAAAACAAAGCATATTGTTAGTAGTCTCCTTGTGCCCTGGGAGGAGGAGCGGCCTTAAAGCCGGTCACAATGACAGGACTGGCCAGGACCAGCAGACGAGCCGGTCCGGTTCAGAGGGATGGGAGCACGGGTGCCCTGACACACTGCTCCTGTGGGAGGGAGGCGGGCATCGCTGTCCGCTGCCTGCAGGCCACATTGTGCCGCGGGCCCTGTCCCTGGTGCGCTTCCGACCTGAACAAAGCTTTCCTTGGTGTACTTGGGCCACAAAAGCAAGTAATGTAGAGCTGGACAGTCTCAAGATCTCCTCCAGCGTGGATGTTGTGAATCAGGAAGAGTAGGGTTTGGGGGGCAAGTTGAAGGGTTCCTCTTCAGGAGTCTTCAGACCAAAGAGGAAAGGAAAAGCCCTGGAATGGGGCGCACGGACAGGCGAGGCCTGGGAGGGGAGCGCCTGGCTCCGGGTCGCTGGTTGAGATAGATCCTCACTGCTGAGCACCTTGGATCTGGGCTTCCTTAAATAGAAACTGCATCTGTCTTGCTTGGACTCCCGCATCTGGCTCCCTGTCCTGCTGTCCTTGCCTGTGCGGTGACCTGAGGACGGTGGTGAGCCGGTGCTCGCAGTAGCTCCGGGCTGGCTCTTCCTCTCCCAGATGGCACCAGGAGTACAGGGGGGTGGCCTGGGGGTGTGGACTGAAAAGGAAGCCAAACAAAACCGTTTTCCTCCACGCCCCCACCACAGTCGGGGTGGCACTTCTGTGACCCAGGGGCGGGGCTTCTACTCACTGCCCTGTTGCCAGCGCCAGCCAGGACTTCTGCGGTTGAGCTGCGCTCTCTCCTGAACAGCGTGGATCTCACGGCTGAGGCCTCAGTCCTGCAAGCCTGCCAGGTCCGTGCTGCGCGCACTCAGGTACGGTGGAGCTGAGTGAAGAGTTTGCATATGTGTAAGTTAAGTCATCCTGCCTGTAAGTCCTGTAATAGGAACATTTCTTGCACCACATACACAGGCATGTGGATTGACTTATGTACATGTGTCCATAGACATAACATGCATTCGTGTGTGTTTGGCCATCTTGAAGTACACATTAGAAGCTGCTCACCCGAGCCAGGCATTGGTGGCGCATGGCCACGAGTCCAAGGCCAGCCTGAGCTACATAGCGAAGCCCTGTCTCAAAAAAAGGAAACTGCTCACCTTTACAGAAGGAGATAGACTCAGAGAAGAGGATGGAGGTGCTTTTCTTGTTCCTTTTATTCTTTTCAATAAAATGTATTTAGGGACCTTTCAGGTTTACAGCCAAAGGAAGCAGAAACTGCCTAGCTCCCATGTAACCCCCACACCACCTCCTGTCTCCCACTAGAATGCTGGATTTGTCACACTCTGAACTGACACCAGCACGTCACTGGCACCCACAGCCCTTAGCATGTGTCGAGGTTCACTCTGGTGCTGTATGTTTTGTGAGTTTGTGACTAAAGTATAATGAATGGTGTGTATCTACCCATTGTGGGATCCTATGGAATAGTTTCACTTCCCTAAGATATTTCTGTATTGCATTTCTCCTCCTGACTCCTGGAAATCGTTTACCTTATCCTATTTGGCATCACCATATGCTGTAGTTGGAATCTGACTGTCTACACGCAGTGGTGGTGAACCCATGGCACACATGCCACTGTGCGCTCTTCATATCTTTGAAAGCTACGAAAGATTCGCCATCCTTGGTCTGTTCCTTTTTACGCATTTGATACGCATGTGCCAGTTCCTTCCATGGTCTGAAAGCTCATTTCTTTTTAATGCAGAATAATATTCTGTTATTCAAATGTGCTATCATTTATTTAGCCATTTGCCCACTGAGAGGCATCTTAGCTCTAAGTTCAGCAATTATGAAGAAAACCACTGCAAATGCTGCTATAGTTGAAATATCTCCCAGAGGCTATGTTGGAGGGCTGCTTGCCAGCCTGCCACGTGATTGGGAGGTGGTAGAACCTTTCTTCAGGCCCCTACTTGCTCCCCTACTTAGAGGAAGTTAGGCCCCTGGGATCAAACTCACCTCCCCGCCATGTGCTACCTGTTCCTGGCCCAGAAGAACTGATCCTGGGCTTAGACCTCTGAATGAACCAAAGCAAACCTTTTCTCTTTGGAAGTGTTTTATCCTCAGGTATTTCATCACAGTGACAGAAAGCTGGCTTGTATAGATATCTGGGTGTAGGTATTTGTGTATGGATGTAGGTCTGGAACTAATTTGCTGGGTAGTCTGGTAAATATTTTTAAGAAACCACTAGACCTCTTCCAAAGTGACAGTGTCACTTTGTACCTTCTCCCAGGAATGAATGAATGAATGAATGAATGACCACTCCTTCTGCTCTCCCTCTTCTGCAGTATCTTACCATGTGGGTGTTTTGGACCTGGGCCGTTACAATGGGTGTGCGGTGGTGTCTTCTTGTTTTAACTGGCAGCTCTTAGTAACAACATGTCGCATGGCTCAGCATTTGCTTGTCATGTATATATCCTCTTTGATGAACTTTCTGTTTAGGCCATTTGCCATTCAAGACAATAGTATGGTTTTCTTGTTGAGGTTTAAAGAGTTGTCTGTTTTGGCCAAGTCTCTTTATCTGATGTGTTTTGCACACATAATTTCTAACATGCTGTGGTTTATCTTCTCTTTTATTTTTTGAGGTAGGTCTTACTATGTTGCCAGGGTGGTCTTGTTCCCCTGGACACAAGGGCCTACACTGGCTCTTTTCCTTTCATTTAAAAAAATACAAGCGTCGTCAGAGCTGCATAGTTTAAATAGTATACTGAAATTTTGTGGCCAAAAGATTTAATATTAAAAATTAATGCCAGGTATGGTGACTCATACCTGTAATCTCAGCACTCGGGAGGCAGAGACAGGGGGATTGCTGAGTTCGAGGCTTGCCTGGGCCACATAGTGAGCTCAGAGCTAGCCTGAACTACAAAGTGAAACCCTGTCTCAAAAAAAAAAAAAATTAATGAATGCCTTTTCTGGGTATCTTCCCAAAAGAATTAAAAGCATCGTACCACAGTGATATATGCAAACCCATGTTTATAGTGGCAAAGTTTATAATAGCTACATCTTGGAAATAGCACCATTGGCCATTGACAAATGATGAGGAGATGTGGTTTTTATGATACAGTGGAGTTACTACTCTGCCATGAAGAAGGATCAGCTCGAGCCATTTCTAGATAATTGGGTGGACCTTGAGACCATACTCTGAAATGAAGTACATCAGATACATGTTTTTGTCATTGCGTCTGTGGTGTGAGAAACCAAAAGTACCAGGGAGGACCAAAATGTATAAAAGATATTGGGAAATGGGGAGAAAATGTTCAAATGGGAAGGGGAACAGGGGAGAAGGGAGCCTGCAAAGGAAGAAAGGGACAAAGAGAAAAGTGAAAACAAAGCTTTTGTAAATGGAAGGAGTGGGGCTGAGGGAGGAGAGAGGAAAGGTTAAAAAAAAAAGCAAGATATATCATGTACAAGTTCCCTGTGATGAATATGATCATTATGTATGTCCAAAATGTACCGAAACTATGCTCTCAGGAGCAAATGACTGTTCCAGCTACCACGGAGGGTCATCCCAGGGGCACCCGTGTGCTGCAGGGCAGTGAGGGGCTCTGGACCACTGCCTCTCAATAGTGGCTCCTGGTGGGCTCTGTCCCTCCAGGCTGCCCCCTCCTGGTCTCTGGGGGCCCATCAGCCCCTCGGCTGTGCACTGGGGAGTCCTGCTGCTGGCTGGAGGCCCCATGGAGAAGCGCCAGGCTTCCCACAGTGCTAGGATGGCTGTCACTTCCTGTCTTCAGACATTGTTTCTGTGTTTGGGGACTCTGGCTGGTGTCCTTGTGGGGCCCTGGAGATTTACCAGGGTACTGTATATGTGTGCAGTTTAAAAGAACAGTTGTTTTAGTGACTCGAGAGAGAAATCCTTCCTCTTAGAACCTGGAAGCACATCTCCCCCAAGTGTGGAGCGGACTCGGTGACGTCAGGGTTCCTGGGGATGGGGGTGGCTCGTGGGTATTCGCACCTCAGATTCCTGGGCTCTCTCCAGATGGGGACCCACTGCCTCACCAGGTGAGACGGGTGCTCAGGTCCAGCACTAGCATCTCCCGGAAGCGTGTTGGAAATGCTGCTTCCTGGGTCCAGACCTGTAGGTTCTGAGGTTCTGCTGCGGGATCCAGCGGTGTAGGTTTTAGTGAGTCTCCTGATTGGCTGGGGAGCCACGGCCGCAGGCAGAAGATCGCGGAGAGAAAAGAAGGTGGCGATGGTGCTGGAGGGTCAGGAGCAGAGGGCGGAAGGTCCCCGGAGACAGGTTCTCGCAGCTGGAGTCTTCCCGGGAGCCAGCACCCTGCTGGAAGACCTCTCCAGAGAGCCCTGTGTGGGGGCCGCGATCCGAAGCCGCAGTAAGAGCAGGGGGACGTCCTGGCTGTGGAATCACATCCGCGGCGTGAGTCATGCCTGCCCTTGCTGCCCCGCGCCTTGCTCCGTTGGAGGACCGAGCGGGAGAGCTGGGTGTGGTGGTGCCCGCCCACGGTCCGTGCACCTGCGAGGTGGTGGAGTTCAAGGCCAGATTGAGCTGCGTAATGAGTTCTAGGGCAAGCCTCTGCCTCGGAAATGAAGAGCAGTGGGCAAAAGACAGGGTAGAAGTTAAAGTGCTCAAGAGAGCTGAAGACTTGAGGGCAATTCAACCTTCACTTTCAAAAACAGAACAAAACAAAAACAAAAACCTCCCGAGGGCGGGGTCTGGGCTGGGCAGGGTTGGGGCATGAGGGGGTGAGGGGAGTCAGTGTGCAGCTTTCCCGTGGGCTGGGTTGTGGCGGAGTCGGGAACAGCTGCGTGAGTGCCGGTGCCTCAGAGCGCCGGCTGCCCCACGTCAAGCTGAGGAGTTGCCCTTGGGACGGCCCGGGACCGGCCCGCCTGCCCTCTTGCCTGGCCCTTGGCAGAGTGCTGGAGCCAGCCGGACAAAACAGCGGGGTCGTGAAGTCGAGGGGCGCGGATTAAGAAAATAAAAGAAGACAGGAAAATGGGCTCGGGAGGACCTCTCAGTCAATACTGAGCAGGCCCTGAGTTTATTCTTCAGTGCTCTTTTATAGTATTTCTAGCTACAGTGCTTACGTGCAAGGCTTTCAATGGACAATGTAGTTAGTGGTTAACATATAGGTTTAGCATGATTAGAATCTAAATCTACAGGAACTCAAAATACAAAGATAACTTTGTCTGGCAGAGAATACTTAAAAAATTCTGGACTGTGCTCTCTGCTCCTAAAACTTTTCCCCTGGTGATCTGCAAGTTTCTTATCTTATGCTAAAGGTTAGCCCAGGCCCTCAAGGCGCAAGTTCTTTGTCTCTTAGAATACTTCCCCATTCCTATCCTTGAGAGGTTACTTCTTTTTGTCATTTTATTTTAATCACTAAAACAGTATCTTCTATCATTGATGCAGTCAGTAAATCAAGCAGAGATTGTATTAGAGGAGGAACAGCAACTCCTAGTAGAAGGGTCAAGGGAAGGCGACTCTGAGCCAGAGGTAAAGACTTCTTTGATCAAGCGTCCCAATGCAGTGATCCAGAGGTCGCAGATCATCTTGGGAGCTGGGCAGCGCTGTTTGGTATAGTGCAGATCTCCCAACTGCTAGTTGGTGCAGCACCCAGTGCAGATCTCCAGGCCTGAAAAGAGTCTCCTCTAGCAGCGTCAGCTTCCCACAGCAGAGCACCATGCCTGGCACATCCACAGATAGGAGACTGAGGGAGCGTCAGATTGAGGGAAACGCAGCAGCGCCACATGGGTCCATTACCCAGAAAACGCACCGGTGGGAGGGACACTGTCCGGGAAAGGTGTGTCCTGCCCGGTGTGCTCGGACCACAGCAGGCCCCGAAAGGCTTGGAGAAAAGAGATGGAAGGAGGCTCGGGACAGATCCTGTTACTTTCAAAACAGTGGACGGACGGAGCTGCACTTTCTGGAGAGGGGAGGCGGGAGGTCGTGTTGGGGGACCCCTCAGGACAGACCTCTCGCCCGCCCAAGGCCGGGCAACTGCCCACAGCCCTCCCAGGAACGCATGTGGTGCCCTGCTGTTCCTGCCGGAGCTGAATGGGGCCTGTGTGAGTTATTTTCATCCTGGAGGAGCGGCAGCTTTGCGGCTATCCAGGCGGGAGGGGGGCTCAGGCGCCGTGGGAGATGCCCAGTGACACGGGCCTTTGTGTTTGCTTTTGAGACAGGGTCTCGCTGTGCACTTTGGGCTGGCCTCAAACTCACTGCGGCAGTCCTCCCCCCTCAGCTTCTTGAGTCCTTAGTCTGTCTTGTAGCACTTTTGCCCTAAGTTTGTCATTTTCTTTCTCTCTTTATCTTATCATAGAGAAGCTTTATTTTATACCGGGGGCCATATTGAAATTGCTTGGGGTATGGAAGGGGAGGGAGAGTAGGGATTTGTGCCTGAAGGTCCTGCCCCATGGTGTCTCTAGAGGAGCAGGTGCACGAGCAACCTCTGGCATTTACAACCCTAACAACCCTGTGTGGGGCAGTTCCTGTCTCTCCGACCCCACGATGCTTCTGCCTGCAGGATCTGGGCCGAGGGTCAGGCTAAGGCTGGGCTTTGGCTCACAGCTCCTTTGGCATGAGCCTTTTTGTCCCAGGACAGCACTGCTGGAACCCAAGCCGCTTGTGCTTGGGCTTCAGGAAGAGGGAATACCTTGTGTGTGTGCGTGCGTGCGTGCGTGTGTGTGTGTGCGCGCCTCCCCCCCCAGCCCTGCCGCATGTGACCATGCCCACTCTCTCTGAGGTAACTGAGGCATCCCTGGCTTCCCACTGCTTTGTCTGGGGTCACTGCTGGACCCATTGACCAAAAAATGGCTGCCTCTATCGATCCGGGAGCCAGCACACCCACGGGGACCAGTGACCCCTTAAGGAAGGCCTTTAACTTCCTTACCGGCCAAGGCTCCGCTCCTCAGGGTGGCAGGACGGCCCCAAGGGTGTGGTGGATAGAGCCTCTGGCATGGCCCCTGGCTCAGGGCATCACCTGGGAATTCATTCCAAATGCAGATTCCGAGTCTGAGCCGGGCACTCTGGTTGTGGAGTTCAGGGACCTGTGTGACATCAGGTGATTGATTTGCATGAGAAGAAACAGCTGTGGCAGTGGACAGGTGGTGGTCCAGGAGGGCTGCTGCAGGCTGGCAAGAGCGGCTCATGTCACAGCTGGTCGGGGTTCCTCCTGTGCAGTTTAACTGGCCAGGACTTTGCCCAGGATGTGTGTGCAGAGGGACTTAGGGCACCTGTCTCGCCTGCTGCCCTGGGTTCCAGGCCTCTGCCTCCCTGACTGCGATGTGCAAATAATTGCTCAGTCTCTTGAGCTTCTGCTACTGATGGTCCTTCCTGCTATGAGGGGCTGGGTTGGCCCCTTTCCTCAAGAACAGAGAGAGATTGGGAAGGGCAGCCCCGTCACCCCAGGGTAGCTTGGGCGCAGGGAGCCTGGCTGGGATAAAGGTACAGGGAAGGAAGGCGAGCAGACCTGGAGCCCTGAGGTCTGAGAACAGGTGCGTGTGCAGAAGTGGCTGTGCAGAGATGTATTCCATTGTCAGAGGCCACAGGGCTCAGGCTCGAGACTGGCACAGCCCTGCAGGCATAGTGCAGGCCCTGGCCCAGAGTCCTAAGGTCACCTCTTGAAGGTCTCACAGGGAGTGGGCAGCGGGGAGGGTGTACATTGCTTTGCAAGAAGCAGGTCTGTGGGGCTGCCCCTGCTGGCCCCTGTGGTCCCTGTTCGCATGAGAAACCAGGGCAGGCAGGTGGTGTTGGGGGACCCCTCAGGACAGACCTCTCGCCCGCCCAAGGCCGGGAAACTCCCCACAGCCCTCCCAGGAATGCATGTGGTGCCCTGCTGTTCCTGCCGGAGCTGAATGGGGCCTGTGTGAGTTATTTTCATCCTGGAAGAGCAGCAGCTTTGCGGCTGTACAGAGTCCCCGGGCTCAGGCTGATGCCTCTTCCCTTCCCTTGCAGATCTGACCATGAGCTACCCAGGATACCCCCCACCCCCTGGTGGCTACCCGCCAGCTGCACCAGGTAAGTGCGAGGGATCAGGGTTCCCTCACTGCCCCGCACGGTGTGGCAGGAGAGAATGGAGGAGGCCCTGGCTTGGAACTATTTTCCGGAGACTCCTTGCCCTGTTAGCCTTTAATTAACCGTGACCAAGTCTTTGACCCCTCTGAAAATCCGTTTTCTCCTTTGGAAGACGGCTGCTGGGATCTGACCTTGCAGGGTCACCCTGGATACTAGAGATAGAGAGGTGAGCTGTGGGTACAGGTCCCCCAAGGTGCCGCCTTCGCCACAGTCTCTGGCTGCACAAAGCTGGGATCCAGCAAAGGAAGGAAGTGGAGGCACCAGGCAGGGGACTGAAACTGGCCCGGCCACAGGGTCAAGACTCCTGAGGAGTCCTTTGTCCTGTTTGGCCCCCACAGCAGGAAAGAAGGAGGAGTGCTCGGGGCAGAGGGCGACGAAGGCCTGTTGGACCTTAGGACGGTCATCCTAGGGTGTCGGAGCTGCACTGGCTGAGGCTGGGGCCAGAGCCCCGAGCCCGCCGCCCATTTGGATTCACTCTCCCTCCCTCCAGCAGGCCCGGGAGGAGCCCGGCAGGGCTGTGCAGCAGCCTCTGTCACGGGGCCACACCTTGAGCGGCGCTGCACCCCTGGCTGGCGGGCACCGACCTGCTCCCTCTGTCTGTGTCCCGTCCGCTTTGCAGCCCAGCTGTCCCGCCCCGGGCAGCAGAGGGGGCGGCAGGTGACACGGGAGGGCTGTACATGGGCGTCCGCAGCCCCTCCCTGCTGCGGGTCTCAGTGACAGCGTCGTGTGTGGCAGGAGACCAGCCCGGGGCAGCTGAGAGCCCCGCGACATGGCTGGCTGCTGGGCCAGAGCCGGGCTTGTCACTGCTGTCCCCTTATGGACAGTTGGGGTCCGTGTTCCCGTGGTGCAGCCCCGAGTCCCTCCAGCCGGGCACTTTCCTCTTGCTCTCTCTTGCCGACTTAGCACAGTGAAGAGCCGAGCTGGTGGGGCCCCCGCCCTGCGTCTGTGCCTGCGGGAACCCTCGGGCCCCTGGAGTGTGCTGCTGCTGCCTCGGGTCCAGCACAGAGTCCCAGGGTGCCAGTTCTGTCTGTCCTCCTGCTCTGTGATGGGGGCTGGAGGGCAGAGTGTCGTGGACCTCTGCGCCCTCCTCTGTCCTGCTGCCCCACCTGGCCCGTCCATCTCCCTCACTGGCCTGAAGCTCTGATGGCCACTTTCCCGACCCCCTTCACCTTCTCCATTGGGTAGGACGGACTGGAGCTGAGGGTTCGGTGTTGCTTGCAGGTGGTGGCGCCTGGGGAGGTGCTGCCTACCCCCCGCCCGGAGGGCCCCCCATTGGGCTGGATAACGTGGCCAACTACACAGGGCAGTTCAACCAGGACTACCTCTCAGGCATGGTGAGTGTCCTTCTGCCCAGGGTGTGGCCGCTGGGGTTGAGGCTGCCGGTCGCCCGCTGCCTCCTGGAACAGACCGTCTTCATCAAGGCTCTGCTGGCCACCTGGGGCCGCTGCCCGGGTCTCAGCGCTGCCGTAAACCGAGGAGCAGGACGTGCGGCATGTGTGGTCCTCCTGGGTCCTGCAGTCCTGGGGTGCTCAGTGGGGGCGGGTCTTTGTGGAAATCTGTTGAGTACCTCATGAGTTCAGTACAAGGCCTGAGGAAGATGAGGGTATGTCAGTGTGTGTGTGTGTACTGTAAGTGTCCCCGTGCACCTTACGTGTGCCCACAAACGGATGGCTGTTCTGGTTGGCTCCTGGTTGGAGGATGGCAGCAGGTTGGCAGCTATGCCGAACTTCTGTTTGTGGTTTTGCCTTTAAAATAATACATTGTATGATCTGGAAACAAGTGCGTGTTAGTGGAAACAGCGCAGCCAGAGCGCACCCAAATTCGGGTCTAGGCCTAGGGGTTTGTAAATGAAACAAACAGGAGTCTCAGCCCTGGTGAGACGGTGAGCGGGCTCAGGGCAGGGCTGAGGTGGGGCCGCGGGGCTAGTGCGGCCAGGTGGGGTGGGCGGGGTGGCAGGGAAGGGGTGAGGTGGGCCGGAAAGGGGCACTGAGGATTGGGGGGTGCTACATGGATGTGTAGGGCCTGCAGGGGAAGCCAGGCTGGCCGAGGGGGAGGGGAGGTGCGTCGCGGCTCCTGCCGGCTCCAGGCCCCCGTCCTCATGCACTCGGGTCCACCCGAGCCCCACGGCTGAGGGCTGTGTTCAGCAGGGTCACAAGATGGGGCCTGCCAAGCCCACGAGACAGCCCTGTTCTCTCTGGGGCCCTGAGCTCCTTAGCTTCACTTAGGGGCCCAAGAAAGGAGGAGCAGCCTTCTGAGGAGAAGGGCTCAGAGAGCGGGGCGCCGGGTCTGGGTCAGCAGGGCCAGGGCGCCGTAAGGCTGCACCTTGTGAGGTCTCCGTGGCTGCAGCGCGCTGGTGTGCCGAGTCCTGGGGGCTCCAGCAGGGAGGGCAGCGGGTGAAGCACAGCGGGCTGCAGTGAGTCTCAGGCTCCGCTTTGTGTCCTTGCAGGCAGCCAACATGTCGGGGCCGTTTGGAGGAGCCAACATGTACCCCGGAGCCCCCGGGGGAGGTTACCCGCCTGTCCCCCCTGGCGGCTTCGGGCAGCCCCCTCCCTCCCAGCAGCCCGTTCCTCCATATGGAATGTACCCGCCCCCTGGAGGAAACCCGCCCTCTGGGATGCCTTCCTATCCGCCCTACCCAGGGGCACCCATGCCACCCCCTGGGCAGCAGCCAATGACCTACCCCGGGCAGCCATCAATGCCACCCCCAGGGCAACAGCCAATGCCAAGCTACCCGGGATATCCAGCATCCGGGACTGTCACCCCTGCTGTACCCCCAGCTCAGGTGAGTGCTGAGCCCAAGGCCTGGAGACCCCGGGCCCAGGGTCCCCGCCGGCAGGGCCAGGACAGGAGGCTCAGGTGTACAGCGCACACTTCGTGGTTTACTGGAGCGTACTTTTCCCAGGTCCGCCCCTGTGGTCAGGGAGCTGCATGCCCCTTCGGCCCAGTCTGCTTAGCCATCCCGGGTGCAGACCGGGTCAGAACAGTGCCCCAGCGGTGCCCTCCGTTCCTGCTGTGATTTGCTGGGCTTCAAGCTCTGCAGCCCCCAGGCCCCGTGAGGTGCTACCTGGGTGGGTTTGAGCGGGCTCTTACAGTCACGTTTGGGGAGGGGAGCCATCAACGGGTCCTCTGGGGTTGATTTTGGCTCACTTTGGAGAACAATCTGTGTTTGCAGAGCCTAGAATTCATCGTCATGGTTACGTGGCAAAACTGGCCCAGCGTAGGGCTGATGCTGTGTGCAAAGCAGCTATTTTTAGACAGGGTTCTCTCCTCCCCCCAGCCCCTCCCCCATGCTCCTTCCCTCCAGGATCTTCTCTCTGAGCACGACTGGTGCTGTACCAGCCACTAGGAAGACCAAGTGCCAGCAGGCAGTTTGGCCTGGTGACTGTGTACCTTTGAAAGGTTGGGTGCTGCACGTCCTAGGGCCACGTGGACTAGCTGTGCCTGCAGCCTGCCCTTTCCCGGGCCAGTGTCAGCCCTGGAGGGTGTAGGATGGGTTCTGAGGGCCAGAATTTATCTGTGGGGTCTCCCAGCTGTGGGAGCCAGACAGGGGTCCGGGACCAGGATGTGAGCACCGGTAATGCCGCGTCGGGCAGCCTCCATGAGGCCCTCTAGGAAGGAGCGCTGCTGATCCCTGGGTCCTTCAGGTGCCCCAAGTCTCGTCTGGGGGGTGGAGTGGTCTGAGGGAGGTGGCGAGCACATCTCTTATCTGTGACTGTCTGTAGTTTGGAAACCGAGGCACCATCACAGATGCTTCCGGCTTTGACCCCTTGCGGGACGCCGAGGTCCTGCGGAAGGCCATGAAGGGCTTTGGTGAGAGACCTGGGTGGGCGGTGCTCTCCCCTTACCCTGCTTCCACTGGCAGCTCGTTTCCTGGGGTGCTGCGGGCTGGGGGAGGCTCACGGGGCCAGCAGCGACGGAAGAGGAGGCGGCTGGGTGTGGTGGGTCACTGGTAGAATGGGAGGGTGTAGGCTGGGGTGTGAGCAGGTGCGGTGACGCTTGGCTTGGGCTCCCGCTGCCCGCTCCCAGGGACCGACGAGCAGGCCATCATCGACTGCCTGGGGAGTCGCTCCAACAAGCAGCGGCAGCAGATCAGCCTGTCCTTCAAGACGGCGTATGGCAAGGTGAGGCCGCGGAGCCCAGGGACGCCTCCGGCAGTGGGGTGCCCACCGGCCCCCTCACTTGCTTCTCTGTGCAACTGAGCGGGCCTGGACCCGGGGGTGGGCACTGAGTGCCACAACATGTCCTGCTGCACCCCTTGGTGGCACCATTCCGTGGTGAAGGATGTCCCAGGGGAGCAGCCCCGAGTTCCCAGGACACTGAAGTTGGCACAGGTGCCCAGAGTTCTGCGTTCTTGCCCTGGCTGTGCCATAACTCATGAGACTGTGGCCACATCATTTCCCCTCAGTTGGCCTCAGTTTCCCTTCTGTCCCCTTCATGGTTTTGCTCATGTGAGTACTCTGGAGGAAGAGATCAGGAAGATACTGGGGGCTGGGCTTTGATTCCCAGGTACACGTCAGGCAGACGGTGACGAGGCAAGTGCTGTAGCCAGTGCCCCGCCCCTCAGTGCCGTGTGTCCCCTGGCATCCCTGGTAGTTGAGCGCTGAAGGGGGTCCCGGCAGGCCTGAAGCCAGGCTTCTCTCCCAGATGCCAGATGAGGCCCATGCCCCCCATGTCATGGGTCATGCCCAGGGAGCCTCAGCATTGACTGGTTTTACTGCTTGTTTGAATATCTAACCAGGATTTGATCAAAGACCTGAAATCAGAGCTGTCGGGAAACTTTGAGAAGACCATCCTGGCTCTGATGAAGACCCCCATCCTGTTTGACGCGTATGAGATAAAGGAGGCCATCAAGGTGTGTACGTGTGAGTGTGCACGCACACGCGCATGCGTAGCCCAGCAGGAGGCCTGCGTGGCGTGGGTCTCCCTCCTGCTGCTCGCTGGGGCCTGGAGTCCGCGTGCTGCGGGAGGTTTCCTGCCTCCCTGGCATTTGCCCCTGTGCGGACCCAGCAGCAGCAGGACCTGCCGTCCCTGCTCCGCGTCCCGGGGACAGCCTGCAGGGCTTCGTCACATCCTTAGGGTCCCTCGTGGGGCTGGCTTCGTCTGCCCAGTGCCGCATCCAGGGTGCAGGACCATGAGCCCAGGACATGGGGGGGCCCTGGGTATGGCAGCTGGCGCATACGCCCTTGGTAAACACTGAGTGATCCAGTGATCCGGGGGTAGCAGTGTGCAGTGATAGTTGTAAAAACAAGCCGTGCTTCCTGCCCGACCCGAGCTAAGTGCTGTGCATACATTAAGCCATTTAATCCTCACGACTCCCATGAATCACTCACATTTTATGAACCAGCAGCCTGAGGCACAGAGAAGCTAAGTAACTTGCCCCAGATCACACAGCAAGTGTGGCTAAGACTCAGACCTACCTAGCAGCCAGGCTGCTGACCCTGTTTGCTGCCTTCCTGGTCTGCCTGGCCTGGTAGCTCCTTTGTACTTGCTCTGCCTTAAAGGCCTCCACACACTCCACAGTCCGCTGGCCACTCTGGTGTTGCACGTGCCACTCTGACATCTGTCACTGCTGGCTCGTCCCCCAGGTGTTGTCATCTCTCAGGGGCTGAGATGGGAACACGGCCACCCTGCCACGTGCTGTGTCCTGGGCTGTTGCCTCTCAGTCTGGGTTTCCTGGTCGATGGGGCGGAAGAGGCGCCACCCTCAGGACGCTGTGTGGTGGTGCAGTGTCTGGGTCTCTGTCAGAGGCCTCATTGCTGTGTCTGGTGCTGTCCCTCAGGCACTGTCACAGCATGTGGCCTGTTGTGTTCTCTGCCACCTCAGGGGGCTGGCACCGACGAAGCCTGTTTGATCGAGATCCTGGCTTCCCGCAGCAACGAGCACATCCGGGAGCTGAGCCGAGCCTACAAAACAGGTGCCCGCTATACCCGCACAGCCTCTGTGCTCATGGCCTCGGCTGTACCCTCTCTGGACCCTCCTTATCACCACTTCCTGCCACTCCCAGGCCGCTGGGTTGCACATAAGGCCCTGCCCCACCTGCACTTTACCTGGGCAGGTGGCCGAGGGGTCCAGCCAGGAAGACCTTGCACGTGACCTGGCCGGGCTGACCAGAGCCGTGACAGCCCCAGGTCCCAGGCTTGTGTGTCCCCAGACGACCCGATGGGCTGCATGTCTTCTCTAGCCCCGGACCCTGGGCCCTTCTGCTGCTGCCCAGGTCCGAGAAGATCTCAGTGGGCCACAGGGTAACCTTCCTGAGCCTCCCTTGCAGAATTCAAGAAGACCCTGGAGGAGGCCATCCGCAGTGACACATCCGGGCACTTCCAGCGGCTCCTCATCTCCCTCTCTCAGGTGCCTTCCCCACAAGAGGAAGTGGGCGGCAGCGGGGAGGAAAGGGGGCAGTGAGGACGCGGCAGTGCATCCTGCCAAGGAGCGGGCTCCACCCTGCAACCTGCTTCCTTTCAGGGAAACCGAGATGAAAGCACAAATGTGGACATGTCCCTCGTCCAGAGAGACGTCCAGGTGCGTGGCCGGGCTGGGCACCCCAGCTGGCTTCCTGAACGAGGGGCGGCCCCTACCCTCTGGCTTCAAAGGACGAGGTGCCCTGGGACAGGGAAGGGTGGCTGTGCCCGTGAGCGGGTCCCTGGCCTTCTGGACTTAGCTCCCCTCGTAGGGGAGGGGGGTAGTAAGCATGCAGCAGGCGGTAAGTCAGTTATGGGTGTGGAGCTCTGGCTGGTGCCCTCCCCGTGTCCAGGTGCCTTTCTGTTTGCAGAGTGCAGAACAGGCCTTGGCCTGCTAAGCCTCGGAGGGTGGGAGCCTGGAGGCCGGCTGTTGTCTTGGTGTGCAGCTTGGCGCCCTCCTCTTCCCCTCGTGGGAGCTGCAGACAAACAGGGAGGCCCAGGCTGCTAAGCGGCTCCCTAGAGAACTTTGCATGTCCCACGCCCAGCTCGGGGTTGCAGAGAGCCCGGCTTCCTGGTGGGGTGGCGGTGGGTGCCTCCCGCCCCTTCATGGAGGGCAGCGGTCTCACGCTGTCCCTCCTCTCCCCCGACCTGCGCCGGCCACACCTTAACCTGCAGAATCTCTGAGCCCCTTGGAATGTCTGCCCTGGGTATCAGACCCTTAGGTCCACGGCTGCTGCCTGAGGCTTGAAGGTCTCTTAGAGGCCACTGGGACAGGATGAAAAAATAGTTTGGGTTCAAACCTTCAAAAATTGAATGAACAATTTCAAGTTGTGCCCCTTGGCAAACCTAATCAGTAGTCTAGGTAATGAAAAATGCCAGATTATAGGAAATCCCACCCGTACAACTGTGTGGTCTGTCAGCTGTTGGAATGTTCGTTGTTTTGCATGTTCCTTCAAACAGATAGCAAAACAGCTTGTTCGTTGTGGGCATTTTCACAAGGCAGCGTGGATCTTACAGTCCTGCTGCTAAATGAGGGCCTCTGGGTTGTGAGGCCTGGCTGAGGAGGGCTTCTGGTTCTGTTGTGAATGAGGCCTCTGAGGCGCCCACTGCCAGGGCGCTGCGCCCATGTCCTTCCCCTCCAGAGCTGAGGCCACGCATGCCCCACCCGGCCTGGCTGACCTGGGCCTGGGGCCTGGGAACAGTCTAGCACTGTGTGTTTCCTTCTCCAGGAGCTGTATGCAGCTGGGGAGAATCGCCTGGGAACAGATGAGTCCAAGTTCAACGCCATTCTGTGTTCTCGCAGCCGAGCGCACCTGGTGGCAGGTAAGGGGTCCAGGCCTTCCTGGGAGCTAAGCTTGCTTTTGCCCCCTGCTGGTGACTTACCAGATACCACCCAGGGCTTTAGGCCAGCAGGGTCTCAGAGTAGAGAGCACTGACGTCTTTTTTTTTTTTTTTTTTTTGAGACATTGTCTTGCTTTGAGGTTCAGGCTGGCCCTGAGGTCACTATGAAGCCCAGGCAAGCCTTGAACTCAGTAATCCTCGTGCCTCTGCCTCCTGAGTGCTGGGATTATAGGCACGAGCCACCACACCCGGCATTGTGGTATGGGGTTACCAGGGATCAAACCAGGGACCTTGCACTTGATAGGCAGGTGCTGGAACCACTGAGCTAAATTTCCAGCCCAGCACTGATGTCTTTTCTTGTTTCTGTCCTTTTGAGACAGGGTCTCACTATGTCGTTCAGACTGCTCTTGAACTCGTGGCATCCTTCTGCTTCAGCCTCCTGAGTGCTGGGATTGCAAACTCTGTGTCGCCATCCCAGCTAGGCTGCCATAAATGTACTCAGAACACCTCAGCAGTAGGGGGGCAGTCATGTAGCTCAGAGCTTCGTTTGTAACAGTGTTGAATATTCCGTAATTTAGCACACACTGTACTGAAGATGAAAAACAGAATGGTTTGAGGGGCATGCTTGGTGAAGCCAAAAAAAAAAAAAAAAATCCTAAATTGTAGCTCCCCATGGTGGCGCACAGCTGTAGTCCCAGCACTCAGGAGGCCAAGGCTGGAGAATCGTGAGTTCGAGTCCAGCCTGGGCCAACTAGTGAGGCCTTGTCTCAAAAAATCCCCAAACCGAACAAAACCAAAAGCGTCAGATGAGGGCCCTGTGTATATATGCATCTCTGATCCTTGTTGTGATTTCCTACCCTGCTGTGGGACACCAGCTAGAGCGGCTCAGCCGCTGCCGGCCTTGTACTGATGCGGTTTCCTCTTCGGACACTTGGTCTTCAGTCGCAGTTTTAGCCTGTGTACTCTAACGTGGACAGGGAGCCCTGTTTGCTCTGTGACATGTATCTCTGTCTCTCGGCTAGTCTTCAACGAGTATCAGAGGATGACAGGCCGGGACATTGAGAAGAGCATCTGTCGGGAGATGTCGGGGGACCTGGAGCATGGCATGCTGGCCGTGGGTAGGTGCCCGGTGGCCCGTGTGTGTCGCAGCTGCCCTGCCTCTGGGCCTCTGGCTGAGGGGTGGGGGGGCTGGAAAACTTCAGGAACTCATACTGCCGAATGCAGACTGTCCGGCTGGTGGGACTGAGTGCCGCTGCTGGGCCGGAGTGCTGCGAAGTGGACTGTCCGTGGTGGACAGCTGTGTCTTAGTTATGCTCCCGGTGTGGCCCGGAGAGGGCCCTGCAGCGGGGGCACCGGCGGGGGTGCATCCAGCCGCCCTCCTCTCCCAGAGGAAGGTGACTCACATCCTGCCAGGTTTCCTCTAAAAATACCTCCCTGCAGGCACTCGTTAGATGTTTGTGATGGAAACACAGGGGAGGTTTTTACTTGCAACAGCAAAACAGGCCGGTTCCAGGGAAAGCTGGCGGAGTTCGGCCGACTTCAGCTGCTCCAGAGTGCGGCTCCGGTTCTGGCTCCGGCCCTGGTGTGAAGGCCGTGGTCTTCCCTCTGTGGCCCCTGTCCCTGCACTTTTTACCCACCTTGGAAAATCTTGCCCTTTTTATTCGTGGTGCTTTTCTAGGAGAGACAGTAAACCCTCATTTTTCTGCATATTCCCCTTGGTGTGGCTCACGGCCTGAGAACTCCAGGAAGGCACCTATTTTGCTTGGCCAGTCTTCTCCAGGCAGGTCACCGTGTCTGCGTTAGGCCCTTCCTGCCTGCTTAGCAACATGGTTTTTTTTTGTTTTTTTTTTTTTGAGACAAGGTCTCACTTAGTAGTTCAGGCTGGCCCTGAGCTCACTATGTAGGCAAGCCTCGAACTCAGCAATCCTCCTGCCTCTGCCTCCAAGTGCTGGGACTACAGGCATGAGTTATCACGCCCTGTATTGTTGTACGTGGTTACCAGGATCAAACCAGGACCCTGCACTTGTTAAGCGGGTGCCGGAACCACTGAGCTAAATCTCGAGCCCAGCATCCCGGTTTTTACCTCACATTTCTTCCCTCCAGGGCCCCACGGTTCTCACTCTTTTATCACAGTGGTGTCAGGAAAGAGAGCGGAGCGGTGTCCAGGCTCTGTGTGTTTTTATTCCAAAGAGCTGGAGTCTCGATCGAGGGATAGTTGAGCCTGTGGGGAGGAGACGGGTGCGGCGATGGGCTCGGCCTCCCAGCCTCCTGGGAGGCGTGTGCGTTCCACGCTCTCCTGGGTTGAGTTCCCTGCAGCTCGAGTTATGCTGTGTCTCTCTCTTCCAGTGAAATGCCTCAAGAACACCCCAGCCTTCTTCGCTGAGCGGCTCAACAAGGCCATGCGGGTACGTATGTAACGCAGAGCTGGCCCGACCTGTGACGGGTTTCACACGCAGCCTGGAGTCTGTTGGCTGTGAGTGGTGTGGGAGCTGGGGTGTCGAGGGTGCAGCCTGTTTCTTACGCCCCCTGGTGGACTCTCTAGGGAGCGGGGACAAAGGACCGGACGCTGATTCGCATCATGGTGTCCCGCAGTGAGGTTGACCTTCTGGACATCAGGGCAGAGTACAAACGGATGTACGGCAAGTCGCTGTACCACGACATCACGGTACGGACCCTGGGCACTGCCCGGGGCACACCGCCTTCCTCTCTGCTGCCCCTCTTTGCAGTAGCTGCGTGCTTGGGTCCGGGCTACACGTGGGGACCGTGTGGAGGGACCTTGGCATCCGAGGGGGAGGCAGGCTCCGACCCTGCCCTCCCAGACCCCCCTGCTCAGAACCGCATGGGGCTCCACCCAACAGCAATCAGAACTCTCAGGGTCTTCCTGCCTTGGCTCTGACCAGAATCCCAGCCACTCCGAATTGTGATCCATCAGCCACAAATCAGGACACAGGTCTGGCTCACGGATTCTCTGTAAGGCCTGATAAGGCAGTAGCCCAGAGCAAGGGCATTACCCAGGAGTCTGGGTCTGTCTTTTCTGCTTGCTCACTGTATGACCTTGAACCTGCCCGGGCGCAGCCCCCTCAGGGTGAGGGGACAGCGCTAGTTCCTTCTGAGGAGTGCTGTGAATATCGAACTCCTTCTATATCGAGTATCTAACAAACCCTGGGTGTCGCGGTCACCGTGTACCAGGGCCGGGCTAATAGCATGTGCTTGTGTCTGGCTGGATTGACAGTTTCATTTGGAGCTCACCAGAATTCGAAATTGAAAGAGTCACTGGGCCCCGGTCCTCCTGAAGTCAGTAGCATTTGACTCTGTGGGGCTCCTCTTTGAAAGAAGCGACTTCCATTTGTGCTTTTAAAGATATGCTGTGATCAGCAGATGTAACTTGTGATTAGAGACAGAGAGCACCTCCCAGTGCTGGCTGCCCCTGCTGTCTAGAAGAAGACACAGGCCTTGCCCTCCAAGAGCCAGGTGGCAGGAAATGGTTAGGGATCAACAGAGCCCCCTGCCTGCCACAAGTGTCGAGCCGTCAAACAGGGCAGGGCTTCCAGAAGTTTCCTGGGTGACCACATTGTCCTCCATTGCATGGCATGGAGGTCATGAGTCCTTATGCAAGATGTGTGGTACATTTTGGTAGAACCCCAGTTTGGTGCTCTGCAGATGCCAGGGAAAACAATATTGATCAGCCCAGGTAGTGGTTTAGACTGACTTTACATTTTGTTGTGTTGGGCCGGAGATTTAGCTCAGTGGTTCCAGCCCCTGCCTCGCAAGCACAAGGCCCTGAGTTTGATCCCAGTAACCACATACAATGCTGGCCGTTTTATGTGACTCATGCCCACCAGCCATCACTACCATACACCACAGTGCCGGGTGTGGTAGCTCACGCCTGTAATCCCAGCACTTGGGAGGCAGAGGCAGGAGGATTGCTGAGTTCGAGGCTTCCCTGGGGTACATAGTGAGCTCAGGGCCAGCCTGAACTACAAAGTGAGACCCTGTCTCAAAAAAAATTTTTTGTTGTTGTTGTGTTATTTACCTTTGAACACTGGCAGAAATGCAGCTTTCTTTTCTTTAACAGAGGCCCTGGGGTACCTGAGGTGCACGTCCTGAGGTGCAGGCCACCTGCCGCGGGTTAGCAGGGTGGACACACCCACCCACACACCTCCTTAGCATAGTCTGCCCATCATCCATGAAGGCACTTAGGCCAGGAGAAAAGCAGGAGGCAGGCAGTGGCCCTGCCTCACTTAACTGATGTCCTTGTTCCTGTGACCAGGGAGACACTTCTGGGGACTACCGCAAGATCCTGCTGAAGATCTGTGGTGGCAATGACTGAGCAGTGACTGGCGGCTCGCTTCTGCCCCCTGCTGGCACTACCCTGCCAGGAAGAGGCCAAATGATTGTTTCTCACAAATCCACCCGGTAGCCGTAAGGTGCACACCTGTTCCTAGGGCCCTGAGCTGCCCGGCCCCTCCTGGCCGGGACACTCTGCTGAAGGGGCCGGTTGTGGCTGGACCTCCCTCAGGTAGCCGCCTCCTCCCAGGCCTCGCAGCCTCTGGCTGTTAGAGTAAATGTTTTATTTCCTGACTTGGGCAATCGTTCCTTACTGCTTGTGGCTAAGACTCTCAGCATCATTTTAGTTGTGTCATTTCTTATTTTTCCTTGGAGGCATATTTTCTTTTTTTAACCATCACTGAGCAGCAGATGCACTTAGCCTGTGTGCCAGTCCACGTGTCTGTGAGACCCATGAACCTCCCGAGGGCCTGTAAGGGTAGTGTCTGCATCTGGCGGGAATGTGTCATGAGCTTTGTTTTTGCCAAACTCAGTCCTTTTTAGAAAAAAATGGAGGCCAGACAGTCACTTCTTCCATCTCCCGTGTAAAACCACAAGGCAAAAGCCCGTTCCTGGCCAGTCACAGGGCTCCTTGTACTTCGGAATGTGCCTTAAACCTGAATGTCTGTCGCCATAAACTTTCCAAATTAAAGTTGGCCAGCTCTGGAATGTTCTGGAAACGTGTTCCTGCTGCCAGCTTGTTTTCTTCCGCTTCAGGGTCCAGGGCTTGTGGCCTGTTCGCCGGTGAAAATCCACACAGCTTGAAGTAGAAATCAGTCCTGGAGATCCTGAGCATGGCTCACTTGGGGGGACTGGCGTACGGACATAGAAAGGTGTCCACAAAACCCCACTGGAGGCCAGGTGCTGACGGGGCATGGGGACCCTGGTGGGGTGCAGGATCCGGCCCCTGAGAGTGAGATGGGAAGGGTGTGGCCCACCACCTGAGTCCTGGAAAAGGTACGGGTCGGAGCCTTCCACCAGAAGAGAGCATGTGGTGCTCTGTGCCTCAGCAGAGGGGAACCCAGAAGGGACAGGGTGCTGGGATTTGTCCTGTCTCATCCAGAAGCACAGAGCTGGGCTTGCTGAGCACAGGGCTCCTCCCTCTTTCCTGACGTCCTGTGTCATGGAAGAATCCAGAGACTTGGCTAGATGGAGCCTGCTGGGTGCTGGCAGGAACCCAGGGAGTGGCCTGTGTGCAGGGAGAGGTCTTCTTGGAGATACTCCCTGACCCGTCACTGCCCCTAAGCATTGAGAAGACAGGTGCCAGCCAGAGGCTTCATAGGGCACTTGGGAGTTGGGCATTAGCCCTGTCCAGCTGGACCTGCCTTTCCTGAGCAGCAGCTGGCAGGGGGATTGGGTTGGGATGGATCCTGGCCTCAGCATTCAGTCCCACCCCATGGTCTCCTGGGAAACGCTCCCCTGGAGGGGGGGCTTGGCCTGCAGGGTGCCAGCTGGGGCTTCCTGGAAGGATGGACAGCCAGGCAGAGTACAACATGTCCGGAACGCAGGCTGGGCCTGGCAGCCTCCTGAGCTCCGGTGGGGCCTAGAGCCGTCGTGCTCTGATGTGATTCTGAATGTCCTTTGACACTGCTTTGCCCCGTTGTCTATAACTAAATTCTCAGCATGGTGCCAGCCAGCAGTATTGAACTTGTAAACGCATTTACTTTGGCAACTTTTAGAAAGTTGAGTTTGCTGCCAATATGTAGGCATTGGGAGCTTTAATGTTTTAAAAATTTGTACTTGGGGCCAGAGATTTAGCTCAGTGGTTCTAGTGTCTGCCTCGCAAGCACAAGGTCCCTGGTTCGATCCCCGGTAACCACATAAAACAGTACCGGGCGTGGTGGCTCGGAACTGTGATCCCAGCACTTGAGAGGCAGAGGCAGGAGGATTGCTGAGTTCGAGGCTTGCCTGGGCTCCATAGTGACCTCAGGGCCAGCCTGAACTGCAAAGCAAGACCTTGTCTCAAAAAAAAATTTTTTTTTTTTACTTGTTACTCTGGCCCCTGCACACTTTTAAATTTGAGATCTGTGGTCTACACAGGCTGTCTGTGTTCTCGGCGTGGGCTCTCCCTGCCTCCCTGTGGCTCTCATTGCCCTCTTGACATCCCCAAGGGATGCAGTGTCACCTCTTGTTGCTAGGATGAGATAATTGACCCCCACAGCTGAAAGGAGGAGAGATTTCTTTGGTTCACTTTTCAGTCTGTAGTCAGGTGGCTTCAGTGCAGCACGGCATGGCTGAGGGAGGAGAGCTGCTTACAGCATGGTGGACAGGAAGCAGAAAGTGAAGGGAGGAGCTGGGGAGGGAGATAAAGCCAGGCCTTACCCCCAGTGACCCGCCTCCTCTGACCAGAACCCACTTCCCAAAAGCAAGGCCAGTCACCTTCCACGCAGGCCATTTGGGGGACATTTTAGATATAAACAGTAACATTCCACCTCTGGCCCCCAAAAGACTCATGTGTATCTTTTAATGCACAATACATTTAGTTTATCTGTAACCATTGCCAGGGTCCTGACAGTCCAGCACTGCTGTGAAGTCCAAGGCCAAAATCTCTTTGAGTCATCCAAGCACACGTGACATCTGCTGTGTGGCCTTCTCACACAGATGTCCCCGCTCTGTGACCTCCCTACCGGGTCCCTTGTCACCTATGAGGCCCACACTTGAGCACCATGCAAAATGAGACATGAAAAATATCGCTAAAAGAATCACATCATAATGTTAAAAGTTTATGATCTTACGGGGTTACCTTCTTTGCTCTCCATGCTTGTGTTAAGTCAGTGATTTTAAAAAGAAACTCAAAGAGCTGAAGTAAACCTTGAGGACAGAGCTGAGGAGGACTTCATACTATAACCAAAGGGCATTTTCCCCAGAAATGTAAATTCAGTTCATGAAAATCAGTCAGTGTCGCACATACTAATAAAATGAAGGGGTGGGATAGCGTGTGCTTGCAGTCCCGGCTCCTTGTGAGGCCGAGGCATGAAAGTTGTGAGTCTGAGACCAGCCTGGGAAACGTAAAAGACTCTGTTTCTGAAGTGCAGAGAAGTGAAATGGGTCCTCTGCAATTTTTTTTTTTTTTTTTGCTTTTTGAGACAGGGTCTCGCTTTGTAGTTCAGGCTGGCCCTGAGCTCACTATGGTGCCCAGCCAAGCTGCTGCGAACTCAGCAATCCTCCTGTCTCTGCCTCCCAAGTGCTGGAATGACAGGCGTGAGCCACCACGCCCGGCATTGTGGTATGCGGTGTTTGTTGGTGGGCATGTCTCCACACCCAGCATTATATGTGGTTACTGGGGATCGAACTCAGGACCTTGCGCTTGCGAGGCAGGCACCGGAACCACTGAGCTAACCCTCCGGCCCTCCTCTGCAATTTTTGCAAACACAGAGAAAGCATTTGAGAAAACCCAGCGTTCTTTAAACTACTCCTGGGTCTAAGAATAGAAGGAAAGTTTCTCACTCAGAGAGAGGGCATCTGTGAGACCCCAGCCTTGCTGGTGCGACCTCAGAGTAACCGCTGCTGTGGAGAACTGCTCAGTGGGCTCCCGCAGTGAAACCCGTTCAGCACCTTCCTCACAGGCACAGACTCAGGAGAAGTGGCAGTAGGGTCCACGCGAGGATCTATGCGACTGGTTCCTAGCACCATCATACAGGGTAGACCAAAATTCCCACAGCCTGTCATCTTCTGAGGGGTCGATGAATTAAATGTGTCTGCACTCAATGGGGGACAGCCATCAACAGGAAGAACCGACACAGGCCGCAGCTCCAGTGGGCCTCGAGAACACTGGCCGTGAGTGGAGCTGGGTACAGAAGGCTGCGATCTGCGTGGGTTCATCTGTGTGAAGCGTCTGCTTCGGGTTTCTTTAGGGGTTGATGGAAAAATGTTCTGGAATTTGATACTGTGAATGTACCAGGAACCACTGAATTTGTAGTTTTAAACGGCTAACGTTGGGGAATTTGTTTATTGCAACAGGAATTATTTTAAAGGGGCTGGGGCTACAGCTCAGTGGCAGAGTGGACTCGGTCCTCAGCACGCGTGAGGAGTGGGTGTGTAGGGGGTGGTTAGAGAAGATCATGTGGAATCCCTGCAGATGGGATTTGCTCAGTCTGGGAGGGACCAGAGAGCCGGCGTTTGCGACCTGCGTCCAGGTGGTGGCGCTGTTGCTCCTCTGTGGCTCCGGCTCCAGTGCGAGGCTTCGCCCTGGGTTCTGCCCTCCGTGTTGGGCTCTGTGGACGACCTCTGCCCAGTCTGCCCCTGTAGCGGCCAAGGGCGCGGGTCTTTGCCTAGAGGGGGCTCTTACCGGGGATTCTGCCAGCAGACACGGGGGACCCGCGGTGTAGCTTTTATTGCACACGGAGGAGGGGAAGAAAGGCGGCTGTGCTAGGAGGGGTTGTGGAAAGGGTGTCACCACCAGCAGCCGGTTCCCCGGCCTCGACGCTCAGAAGTGACCTGCAAGAGGCAGAGTCCCTCAGCCCCGGGGTCCAGCGGTTTCCTCCCGGGGGCCTCCCCATCCCCTTGAGACTCGCCGTCCCTGGAAAAGGGGCGCAGGGGACAACCCACCGCGGGATGCCATCTTCCCCGATGCCTCCCGGTAACAGGCCAGGGCTGACCTCTGGGCCCAGCCGCTCACCGTCCCCGAGGAGGTCGGGGGCCGGGCTGAAGGGCTCCGGGGGCAGGTTCCAGGCCAGCTGCTCCAGCAGCCCCAGCAGGCTCTTCACCTGGGTTTCCAGGTGTTCCACCGTCTTCTCCACCGTCTGCGGGGGGAGCGGAGGGGGGCAGAGTGGGACAGCCTGCCCAGGAGGCAGGACCACCGTGTGCACGGGGAGGGGATCCGTGTTGAGGGTCCGGCTCCTGCTTCTCCTGCTCTGCCTCAGTTTCCCTAGAGGACGACCTCCTGGGCCTCGCCCTCTTAGCCCCTCCCAGTCTGGCACTCAGTGGTCCTGACCCCAGGCTCTGGTTTTCCCTTGGGACTGGACAGCCTGAGCGCACATTTCTTTTGTTGTCCCGCCCCCTGGTGGCATTACTGCCAAATAGCAGGTCTGGGGTTTTGATTTTTTTAAATTTTTCTTTGTTCAGAGTTCCTAATGGAATTTTTTTTTTTGCCATAGCACCTGATGAAACCTATAGATTCTTCTCTAAATAACTATTTAAATGAAAAAATGTAGGACTAATAAGGATATCAAATATACTTCAACATTATTCAAGTGTTAAAAATTTAAATTTTGGCCGGGCGTGGTGACTCACGCCTGTAATCCCAGCATTTGGGAGGCAGGAACAGGATTGCTGAATTTGAGGCTTGCCTGGGCTACATAGTGAGTTCAGGGCCAGCCTGAACTACAAAGCGGGGCCCTGTCTCAAGAAAAAAAAATCTAAATTTTGAAATGACTTGTTGACTCATTAAATGACATGATCTAACATCAGTTCTGAAGAGCTGGGCTCAGTGGCACAGTGCCTGCCTGGCAAGCATGACCTTGAGTTCAATTCCCAGTACAAAAAAAAAAAAGACATAAAATCAGTTGTAACAATTACTGTCATTCTGACCCAGTGAAGGTTGTAAATGACACGGTGAGATAGTCATATCAACAGTAATGGACTGAAATTTGTGATTGTTGTCACGGCACTGGTAACACAGATTGGAAAGGTACTTTTCAATGATAGGCTCATGGCATAAACAGATAAACTCCCACAAGTCCATGAGCCCCAAGTTTTGAGTTACGCTTGTAACACACAACAAGATGACCAAATAATTTCCACCTTCCCTGTTTTGGAGAGAGGGATGGCTGGGTAAACACAAGGCTTCAGGAAGGCAGAGGGTGTGAGGAGCTGGTCACCTAACAGCCCAGTTAGGGCAGAGGGGCCTTTGACACAGGGGGACAGGTCAGCATCGGTCTCCTGACATGCCAAAGGACGGTGGCTTCGGTCCCCAGAAATTCACCAGCCCATCGGGTGGTGCTGAAGATCCCGGCCCGCTTTCACCCGTAGTACCTCCTCCATGATGTCTAGACGGCCTTGGACAGCCTGGAGTCTGTCACAGCCTGTGCTCCGAGCTGGGTCTCCTTCAGAAGCACTGAGGGGCTCAGCAGCTGTGGGGGAAACAAGTCTTGTCAGTGTGGCCCCTCAGTTTTCCTTTGGCCCAGAGACTCCTGCAAAACCCTGGGAACAGGTGGGTCCTGACAGAGCCACGGGGCCAGCAGTGGGCCAGTGAGCATGTGGCCATCCCAGTCACTCAGTGGACTCTGTGCTCAAAGCCACCTACAGGGCTGGGGGCTTCCCCCACAGGGGAAGGTGGGAATGGAGGGGTTCAGCCCAGGAGGGACAGACAGACAGAAAATACCGGGTTTCCTGAGCAAACACTCCTGGAGGTGTGGAATGACTGCAAGGGGCAGGGACTGTGGAAACAAGCCAAAGGGTACAACTGTACCCACAGGTCTTAAGCAGCCAGTTACAGTGTTTGGAGGTTTATTTTAGCAGGTAAATATTTTGAGTTTTTAAATACAGAGAAAGGATTGGAGGCATCGATCCTTGAGCCAAGAACTTGCTGCAGTAGTTAGGATAAGAAGTGATGATCACAGCCATGAAAGGAAGAGAGGGGAACAAAATGAGTGGGGATGTGTTAGCCATAACATTGACATTGGGGCCGGAGATTTAGCTCAGTGTTTCTGGCGAGAAGCGCAAAGTCCCCAGTTCAATCCCTGGTAAAAACACCCCACAATGCTGGGCGCGGTGACTCACACCTGTAATCCCAGCACTCAGGAGGCAGAGGCAGGAGGATTGCTGTGAGTTTAAGGCTTTCCTGGGTTACATAGTGAGTTCAGGGCCCGCCTGAACTACAAAGTGAGACCCTGTCTCAAAAAAAAGTTGACATTGGTCACATGGGCATTTGATGAGCAGTAGATGCCCTGTATAATGTGCACACTAAGCAAGTATATTAATTCAATTACTTCCCTGAGAGCCTGGGAAACATACATAGATGCATTGAAAGTATATGCAGCAGAATGAGCCTAAGGACAGAATTTTAGATATAGAGTACAGGATTGTGGTTAGTGATGATCATGAAAAGAAAAATTTGTTAAAAACAGCAGGGATCATAAGAGATCAACCCAACAGCTGCTAGATGATGCTAAGAAAAATAACAAAAGATTGATTGGAGTCAGTGAAAAAGCAGGAAAGAGTGCAAATGATGATATAAAAATCCTGTTCGCAGAAGTAATGGTGGAGAACTTCCCAAGAAGGGAAAAAGAATTTGACATACTGATAAGTGAGGTATATAGAAGTCCATCAGCTATGATAAAAAAAAATCACCATTAATGCCAGGTGTGGTGGCTCACACCTGTAATCCCAGTACTTGGGAGACAGAGGCTGGAAGCTTGCCTCAAGTATAAGGCTAGTCTGGGCTACATAACGAGTTCAGGGGCAGCCTGAGCTACAAAGTGAGATCCTGACTCAAACAAAACACCCCCAAAACTACACCAGGACTATAACAGCCAAAATCCCACAAACTCAAGACAATTAAAAACTGTTAGATGTGCTGGGGATGTAGCTCAGTGATGCTGCACCTGCCTGGCAAGCACAAGGTTGAAGTTCAATTTCCATGCAAAAACAAAAAACAAAAATAAACAAACAAAAAAAAACTGCTAGAGAAAAGAAACATCACAAATAAAGGAAAGCCCATCAGAATCAGCAGACTTCCTGACACAGATCTTCAGTCAAAGAGAGCTTGGAGTGAAATATTCAAAGCCCTAAAGGAAAACAACCTCCAACTCAGATTGATGTATACTGGAAAACTACCTTTCAAAATTGATAGGGAGTGTACGTTGGTGGTATAGTGGTGAGCATAGCTGCCTTCCAAAATTGATAGGGATATAAGATAATTCCTTGTCAGAGAATACCTGAAGAACTCCATAACTGTCAAACTAGAACTCTAAAATCTTCTGAAGAACATTCTAGAAAAAGAGATAATGAAGACTACAACTCCATGAACCCCAATAGAATGAATCCACCAAGCAAAGCAAATAAGCAGAAGAAGAAAGAAGAGAGTCAGTAACATGAAGACAGGATGACAAGAACATGCCAATAATGTAAGATAACCATCAAAGCTAATGGTCTGAAATCACCAGTCCAAACAAACAGATTTCCAGAATGGATCAAGAACCAACCAACAATATGGTGCATGGAAGAATCACATTTAATGTAAAAAGAAATTCATAGACTGAAAGTGAAAGGACAGAATCAATACTCCATGCAACAGAAACCCAGAGAAAAGCATGGGTAGCTGTATTATTGGCAAACAATGTGGATTTCAAGCCAAGACTAATTAAATGAGACAAAGTCATTACATTCTTGTAAAAGGAACAGTCCAAGAGGAAGAGATAACAATCATATGCACCAAATACCAGTGCACCCAAATACATAAAACACATACTAATGGACATAAAAAATACTAATAAATACAGATAAGTGAGGTATCTTCCAATAGAGGACTGCAGTATCCCACTGTCACAAACAGGCAGAACAACTACAGAAAAAGTCAACACAGAAATATCAGAACTGAACCAATTTGAGCCAATGGGCTTAGTAGATGTTTTCAGAGTGTTCTACCTCACATCATCCATCAGAATGCAGATACTTCTCAGCTGCACACACAACATTCTCCAAAACAGACCACATAGTAGCTCACAGAACATGCTGATACAAAGGAATTAAAATTATACCATGCATATTATCAGGCCATCATGCAATGAAACAAAATCGATGGCAAAAGAAACTACAAGAAGTTCACAAACACATAGAAATTAACACCTTCCTGAACAACCAATGCGTCACAAATGAAATTAAGAAATAAGGCAGTTTCTATAAGTAAACAGTAATGCCAGTACAACATACCAGTAATTAAGGGACACAGTGAAAGCAGGCCTATGGGGAAAATTAGAAGCAGTAAATGTCCAGAAAAATAGAGCAGGCTCAAATACGCAACCTAATGTCAAACCTCAAGTTTCTAGAAAAGGAAGAGCAAATCAAGCCCAAAGCTTATAAAGGAAGGAAATTATAAAGATCAGGGCAGAAATTAATGTAATGAAGACTAAAAAAAAGAATCAATGAGTCAGAATTATTTCTTTGAGAGATTAAATAAAACTGACAAACCCTTAGCTGATCTTATCACAAAAAGGAAAGAGACACACCCAAAGGAAAGGAAAGGAAAGGCTCAAATTCATGCATGATTTGAATGAAAAGGGTGAAAGTACAACAGATCCTGCAGGGATCGAGAAGACCATCAATACCTACTTTGAGAACCTGCATCCTAATAAGACAGAAAATACAGGAAAAAAATGGATGGACTCCCAGACACACAAGAATTACCAAAACTGAATCAAGAAGATATAAAAATTTAAAATAAATCCACATCCGTTAAGGAAATGGAAGATGTAATGAAAAACCTAAACAAAGAAAAGTTCAAGCCTTGACAGATGCATTGCACGATTCTGTAGGAAATTTAAAGATCTAATGTGGCTACTTCTCAAACTTTTTTTTTTTTTTTTTGAGACAGGGTTTCACTTTGTAGTTCAGGCTGGCCCCGAGCTCACTATGTAGCCCAGACAAGCCTTGAACTCAGCAATCCTTCTGCCTCTGCCTCCTGAGTGTTGAGATTACAGGTGTGAACTATCACGCCTGGCACTGTGGTATGTGGTACTGATTGCTGGTGGGCATGAGTCACCATGCCCGGTATTGTTCGTGGTTACCGGGGATTGAACCAGGGACCTTGTGCTTGCTAAGCAGGGGCTGGAACTACTGAGCTAAATCTCCGGCCCTCAAACTCTTTAGTGAAGCTGAAAGGGAAGCCATACTCCGAAGTTCACTCCTGGAAGCAAGCATTACCCTGATTCCAAAATCAGAGAAGGATCCCACCAAAAAAGAGAACTACAAGCCAATCTCCTCTAATGAGTATAGACATAAAAATCCTCAAGAAGACACTGGCAAACAATAAAGATGGATAAACTTGAGACATTTCTAGCTAAATGGATGCACTTGAGACCATACTCAAGATAAATTGGATACATATGTTTAAATACTGCATATCTTTGAGAAACCAAAAGTATAAATAAGGACCATAGTATGTAATGGATACTGGGAAATGGGAAGAAAATGTCCAGATGAGAAAGGGAATAAGGCAGGAGGAGGAAGCATGGAAGGGTTGAGAAAAAGAAAATAGAAGGAAAAAATGGAAAGAAAGCTTTTGTAAATAAGGAGGAAAAGGGGTTGGAGGGAGAGGAAGGAAATGGGAAAAAAAGAACAAAAATATCATTTGCAGGTACAAATTCCCTATGATGCATGTGATCATTATGTATGTCTAAAATGTACCAATAAAAAGGCTTAAAAATAAAACAACTTGCTAAATACCACTCAGCTCTTTTTCTGGGGGGTGGGTGGAAGACAGTCGGGGTGTAGACTCTGTGGGATGCGCAGGGCCGGCAAGGTCAGTGGGTGGGATCTTGGACCCTGGAAAACGGGCTCGGCTAGGAGGGCAGAGAGCCCAGATCACCAGGCCCAGAGAAGCGTTACTTTGTCAGCTTATTTTCCTAAGCACCGGGGAAACACAGCCGTGCTTGTACCCCAGAGGACAGGAAGGAGGCAGGAATGTGTTTCCTGAGGGGTGGGAGGCCAGGAATCCAGGGAGAGAGGAGAGAGGAGATGCAGTGAAAACAAGGAAAGCTAAGCTTCCTAGAGGGCCCCAATGCAAGTGAATTCCGGCTAAGTTTTGAGGAATCCTGGGAGTAGGTTGTTAGACTAGTAACCATGGTGACAATATTTATACATAGAAATCAGCAGTTGTTTTGTTCTCTGACAGCCAGTTTGCTGGGATGCCACGAATGGGAAAGGGGAGTACAGAGAGGCTGTCAGGAAGAGGAGTGGACAGCAGCAGGCGATGGAGAGGGAAGAGGTACTGCCCAGGTAGGCTGCCATCATTGAGAGGTTTGGGGGCACCTGTTGCTAGAGTGTGGCTCTTGAATGTCCCCGGAGACCCATGTATTAAAGGCTGGATCCCCAGGGAACCATGGGACAGACTCTGGTCTCCTCCTTCTTCCTGGTTGATGAGGTCAGCGGTTTCTTTGTGCCTCTCAGAAGTCCATGGACTGGTACTTCCAAAACCATGAACCCAACAAACCTTTTCTCTTTATAACCAGTTGCCTCAGGCATTTTGTTATAGTGACAGTAAGCTGAGGACTTCAATGCCTTTTGTGGAGATCAGTTTGATTGTTAAGTTCTTTTCGTGATTCTCATCCCCTGAACTTAGAAAATCCACTTCAAAAGACAGTGGTGCTGTTACTGAATGGGGGGGGGGAAGGGTTGTTATAACAGCATATTCGCTACAGGTATAAAATCGAGTCTTTCAGAGAGCCAGGCTGAAATATTTACTGCTGAAATGCTGTGATGTCCTGGATTGACTGCAAAATACTCCAGGCCTGGGGGATGGGATTCGCAGACCCTCAGGAGCGGGGTGATGGGCTGGTGGGGTGTGGGCGGGGTAGAGGTTTTCCATGGTAAATCCAGCTGTCTGGCCAGTCTTGGGGCGGAACCCTGGTGGGCTGAGCTTGTGGAGGTGAAACTGGGGAGATGGAGGAGGGAAAGGGAGCCGGGTTTTGGCTCTGACTGGTGAGTCTGCCGCAGGCCTGGAAGTGGCCTTGGTCGGTGAACCCTGGAATCTGACTCCTTGGTTTCGGTGGCAGTGGGGCGCCCAGCCTGGGAGACTTGGGGGTGCGAAGTGCCCTCTTTGTGCCCCGTGGGCTGTCCCGGGAAGCCGTCTGTTGGCCCAGCCTGTGACACCGCCTACCCTCTGCCTTTGGCCAAGTCCTTGCCCTGAGCCCCCGCCCCCCCCTCTTGCCGACCCCAGGGTCCTCCTCCCACCACGCGTTCTCACAGCCCCTGCCAAGAGGCGCAGACGGCCCCGCGGGCAGCCGGTGGGACTCTGCCAGCTGTCAGCAGCAGCCCGACTCTGCTGCTCACCCGGCCCCCTCCACGGCCGCGGTGCGGTCTGACCCGGCCGGGGTCCCGCCCGGGAAGAGGCCAGGCTGAGCTCCGTGCGAATCTCCCATCTGGCCGGGGCCCTGCTTGCCGGCTCGCCCGGTCTCGGAGGGGCCGTGCTCTCGGGAGAGCCGGGAGCGCGCGCTCGTCCCCTCACGCGGCCCTCAGGGCTTTGGCTTCAGCGCCCACTCACGCGCGCGCGCACGGCTGTCAGGGAGCCCAGCGGGGGGGAGGGGCAAGCTGGGCGCTCCCGGAGTGCCAGGGCCGCCGCCCCAGCGCCCCCTCCTCCCCCCGCCCTCCCGGCCCGCCAGCTGTGACCAGACCTCCCCGTGCTGGCCGCTTTCTCTGGCCCGGCCCCTGCTGGGGCTGACGCGGCCGTGGGTGGAGGAGCGCGGGGCTCCGGTGCGAGAGCGGCAGCCGGGAGGGACCCGGCGGCCCTGGGAAAGCGCCGGGCTGGTTCCCCCGTTCAAGAGCCTTGGAGAGCTCCTCAGGAGGCTGAGGCAGGAGGGCTGACTGCAAATCCCAGCCCAGCCTGGGCAACTCAGTGAGAGCCTGTCTGAAGATAAAATGGAAAGGGCTGAGGGCGTAGCTCAGGGTCAGCTCCTGGTACCAGCCACACCCACTCCCGCTGGAGATGCGGCCTGTCGTTCCGTCCTCCGACACTTGCTACTTACAGACCTCGCGGGGAGACCTTGTCCTCCTGGGAGTCACACAGCGAGGAAGCAGCCGCCGCTTGAGTGATTTCTCTGCACTGGGTGGTAAACATCTTGGGAGCAGTTTTACAAGATGCCGTTTTACCTCTGAATCGTAAAAGTCACCTTCTACTTTTTTACCTGCAATACTGGCCACTTGGGGGTTAATTACGTCTGACCGCATTCAATGTAATAGAATAATAAATCTTACCACATCCAAACCTTGTATAAATATTTGTGATTCATTCCAAACCGTCAGTGGTTTCTGAGTTTTAAGAAAGGCGGCAGAACACTATTTTGACACGAGGGTAGGAAGAAATCTAATAAATGAAGCTGCCCGGGGCTGAAAGAGCAAAGGAGCCTGTGCTCGGAGACGGAGGCCACATTCCAAGGAGCTTTTGGACTTGGTTCTGTTTAGGGAGGGAATGTGTCCTCTTCTGCCTCGTTCTTGGATCCGTTTTCGGATCTGGGCTTGAGCTCCGTGAATCGCTGGGAGCTTACCAATTCTGTTTCCGATGAAGCCTGTATCCCCCAAGGATATAAGTTAAGCCGCCATAACGAAGAGGCCCTGTCAGTCAGTTCCTCTGTCATGGGTCAGCGCAGAGCCAGACTGGCTGGTGGCCACGCTGGGGGCGGCTCTGCGCCAGGCTAGATGGGTCGGAGGATCCTTCTGTCTCTGTACACGGTGCTTTCAGGCCAATGAACCGCAAAACAGTGAGTCCCGACTTAAAAACGAGTTCTGGGGCCGGAGGGTTAGCTCAGTGGTTCCGGCGCCTGCCTTGCAAGCGCAAGGACCTGAGTTCGATCCCCGGTTACCACATATAATGCTGGGCGTGGTGGCTCACGCCTGTAATCCCAGCACTCGGGAGGCAGAGACGGGAGGATTGCTGAGTTC
>PVIC010011059.1:0-12757 GCA_004025085.1 Thryonomys swinderianus
GCGCTCGCCGCCAGAGGCCGCTGGACCGCCGCGCATAGAGCCTTGGCCACCAGCCCCGCCCACATCTCCCCGTCCCGCCTACGACCTTAAGGCAACGCCCCCAGATCCCCCTAACCCAGAAGGCCCAGCTTTGCCCGAAAGGTCCGGACCCAACTCCAGGGCCCGCCCCTTACCTGCCGGACCCGCCCCCTACAGAAAGCTCCACCCCATCCCTGCCTCTTCCAGAACGCCTGTAATGGCCCCGCCCGGCAGGAGGCCACGCCCCACTGAAGACCACGCCAAGTCACGCCCCCTAAAAGTCCCCGGCGGTCCGGCCCCCCGGCTCCGGCTCTGAAAGCTCCACAGCAGTGAGCCTGGTTCCCTCAGCCGCGAAATGAGCCTCCCTACAGCCACCCCGCTCTTCGCGCCCGGCGAGGACTGCGCCCCTACATGGAGCGCGGCGCTGGCCGCCTACGATTCGACCGATACACACCTGGAAATCCTGGGCAAGCCGGTGATGGAGCGCTGGGAGACTCCCTACATGCACTCGTTGGCGGCAGCCGCCTCCTCCAGAGGTAGCTCCAGCCGGCGCCGGCGTGGGGTAAACTAAGGCTGGGACAGGCATTCCAACCCTAAGTTCAGCCTTGGTGCTCTAGCATCTCTGCATGCCTCGGTTTCCTCTTGGGCTTCTAGTGGGGTAACCGAGGCAGTAAAGGAGGGGCATAGTCATGCATGAGCCCGCACCCCCTTATCCCCACACATAGTAGCACCTGGAACTTATTCCTGGGGGAGATTAGAGCTTCCCCCTAGGCTGTGTCTTCGTGCACCCCCCGGGGGGGGGTGGAACTCAGTGTGCCCGCGGGTAGTTTGCAGTCCACCCCATCTGTAATCAAGGAGGATCTGGCCTGCAAGAGCGGGTCCTGAGGCCTGAGACCGACTGCCTAGTACCTCCTGGGAAGCCCTACCCCCCGCTGTGGCTAAGAATAGCTGGGGAAAGTAGAGCCTAGGAGACAGCTGTCTGGTGGGACGGTTCTGCACTGCCCAGTCGGAGCCCAAGCGGTGCCCAGAACTACCCTAGCTCCAGACAGAGCATGTGGTGCCTGGGCTCTGGGTCTCAGTATTCCCCACCTGGCAAATGGGCACATCTGCTGTCCCTGAGCAATGTCACAGAGAGGAAAGAGAAGGAACTACACCATCCCTCCCTTGTCTCTGCAGGCCTTCCCCTTGCAAGGTGGAAGGAGGAGAGGGGACAGAAAACTTAGCCAACTAGAGCGATAAGAGCCACCAATACAAACAGAGTGGGCCTAGGCTCAAAGTCCAAGGCTCTGTCCCCACCTCCCCCCAGGAGCTGGGCCCAAACCCAGCTGTGTAATTCCTCCCTGGCTGGCCACTCTCAATCTGGCCATCAGCCAGGGTGCATGCTGGCGCCTCTCAGAATGGCTGTGTCCACCCGTCCTGGGGGCAAATGTGACCCATGGGCAGAGATCTGCCCAGTGCCTCCTCCTTCAGGCAGCTTCCCAGCAGGGCCTGTGTGTGATGGCAGGGCCCTCTGTCTGTCTGCCCAGGGGGCCGGGTCCTGGAGGTGGGCTTCGGCATGGCCATCGCAGCCTCAAAGGTGCAGGAGGCCCCCATCACCGAGCACTGGATCATTGAGTGTAATGATGGCGTCTTCCAGCGGCTCCAGGCCTGGGCCCAGCAGCAGCCACACAAGGTGCCACCCGCCAGCCCGGCTCCTGAGGGCCCAAAGATGGAGGGAGGTCTTCTACCTCGGGAGTCCCTTTCTGCAGGTGGGTAGATCTTGGGGGACTCCCTGACCTTCAGCCTGTTTCTCTTCCCCCTCTAAGGTTGTCCCGTTGAAAGGCCTGTGGGAGGATGTGGCACCCATGCTGCCGGACGCTCACTTTGATGGTGAGGGGGCTCTGGGAGCCACCAGGGAGGACACTAGGCGGGGGACATGTGGACCTCCAGGTCCTGTCTCTTAGCCGCTGCCTGCAGTTGCACCACCTTCTGCTGTGCACGCAGGGGACGGAGCCCAGGTGGGGAGGGACACACGAGGGCCTTGCAGCCGGGCATGGGGTCTTGTGGTCTGGCCTTCCTCCTCCGAGATGGATGGGCGAGGGATGCTGGGTGACCCTGAAGAGATGGGCTGGCACCTCCCGTGCAGGGATCCTGTATGACACATACCCACTATCAGAGGAGACCTGGCACACACACCAGTTCAACTTCATCAAGGTAGGCAGCGGGCACCCCTCCTCCCTGACTGACTTGCTGGGGTGCCAAGGCCCATTGGAAGCCCCGCCCACATCTCAGCTGCCCTTCTGATGACTGCCCCTCTCAGAACCACGCCTTCCGCCTGCTGAAGCCCGGGGGCATCCTCACCTACTGCAACCTCACCTCCTGGGGCGAGCTCATGAAGTCAAAGTACTCAGACATCACCACCATGTTTGAGGTGCGACCTCCTACCCTAAACTGGGCAGTGATGCTGGCAGCTGGCACTGCCTTGGCCTGGGATGGGCTCCTTCCTCCCACAGGCTGGGGGGGGCTTGGATTGTACTGTCATTTTCCATGCGAAGAGACAAGGCCCTCAGCAGCTCAACTGCTTCCCATGGCTCCTTCGTGCCCTTGGCATTCAACCTGAGGCCCTCACATGTCCTCTGCCCTCCACTGCCAGCCCAGTCGCCCTCTCAGGGTTTCTGTCCACCCTGTTCCCTTAAGCTGTCTGAGAACCTAGCTGATGCCATGGTGCCAAGAGGATGGCTTCCCAGGTCCTTTGCTGTCCTGTCTCTTGCTCCAGCAGAGTCCGCAGCAAGGACACGGGGCCTGCACAGTTGTCTACACATCTCCTATCCCAGGGTGCAAGTCCCAGGCGGTATTCAAGGATGCCCAGGGCCAGATCGCTGCTGCCTGGGCCTCCCTCTAGACAGTCTTGTCCACACCCGGGCTGTGTCCCTGGGCTCCCAGTGCTGTGCCCTGGGGTGACCCTTTCCCATCTCACCAGGAGACGCAGGTGCCAGCGCTGCAGGAGGCGGGCTTCCAGCGGGAGAACATCCACACAGAGGTGATGGGGCTGGTGCCGCCGGCCGACTGCCGCTACTACGCCTTCCCGCAGATGATTACACCCCTGGTCACCAAGCACTGAGCCGCCACCCCCTTCTGTGTGTTTTGAGAACCAGCCATGGAATATGGCTGCCCTTCCCGCCCCACCACAGGAGCCGAGGCCTCCCTCCAGGGCACAAGAGTAAAATAAAGGTGGCCACTGGCCTGGGTTGCGGACCGAGTGCAGCTGTGGGTGCTGTCCCCCATGGGGGCCATCGCTTTTTTTTCCCTTCTTTAGTTTTTTGAGACAGGATCTTGCTTTGTAGTTCAGGCTGGCCTTGAACTCATAGTAATCCCCTGCCTTTGCCTCCTGAGGGCTGGGATTATAGGCATGAGCCACCATGCCCGCCAATGTGGTATGTGGTTACCAGGGATCAAACTCGGGACCTTAATGCCGGACGTGGTGGCTCACGCCTGTAATCCCAGCACTCGGGAGGCAGAAACAGGAGGATTGCTGAGTTCGCGGTGGCTTGCCTGGGCACCATAGTGAGCTCAGGGCCAGCCTGAACTACAACGCGAGACCCTGTCTCAAAAAGCAAAAAAAAAAAAACTTGGGACCTTGCACTTGTGAGGCAAGTGCCAGAACCACTGAGCTAAACTCCCGGCCCCCATGGTCTTCCTTGAGGTGGTCCGTGCCCTGGGCAGCTGGGTCACTCACCCAGTGGCCTGCAGCAGGGGTGGAAGGAGGCGGCCCCAGGCTGAGGTGTCTTCTGGAGACGGCCTGGAATGGGTGTATCTGTTTTTAAGTGCCTGGGCTCCTCCTGTGGCCTGGCCCCATGGGTCCCCCCGGGGCTCTTATCCTAATCCTCAGCCAGTTCTCAGCTCTTCTGGGCCCCCAGGGGAGCTGCCCCCTCTGCTGCGGACCCACTTTCAGGGGGCCCTCTTGTGGGCTCCTGATCGAGGACCATTTCTATTCTATGGTTTGCCCTAGAAGCTTGGGCGGGGCTAGGGACAACTCTTCCTAGTGTCCCTGGGGCCCTCGCCCCTAGAGCCGCTGATACGTGGTGGGTCACACCGTAGACCTGCAGTGTCAGTCTCCGGGGCCCAGCCTGACCATCTGCTGAATGAACACCGTCAGCAGGGCATGGGCTGGAGGGTGGGCGCTGGGCTGGGAGGGATAGAGGCCAGGTGTCAAGGAGCTCTGGAGGGGCTCACCTGAAGTGCACCCACATCCCCAGGGTAAGGGACACCCGGTGAGGGGCCCGGCTGTCTCTCCTTAGCCCCTGCCCTTGGCCACGTGTGGGTCCACATTTCTTCTGACTCCGAAACAGGCCAGGGGCAGTAACCAGCCTCAGCCACGCAGCTGGCCACAGCCATGACTCCAACCCTGGGGGGGCTCAGTGTGGGTGAAGGACATGGGCAGGCTTTACTTCTGTGGGGCCTATGGAGGAGACTGAATCAGGGCACCTCAGCTTCCTGCTCCCCAAAGCCAGACTGTCCCAGGAAGGGCTGCAGCTGGGTGACTCCAGGCCCTGGTGTTCTCATCCATGAAAAACACAGAGACCCCATCTGATGGGTACAGCGTGCTGGGTCCCCACCCACACTGCACAGGGATTCCACCAGTGGAATCAGGGTGGTTTATTTACAATCTCCGTTTATTCACAATCTTGGGGACATTCTGGCGGCAATACGAGCAGGTCAGGAGGGCACTACCGACGGTACCAGATACTCAGTCTCTTCTCCCGCTTGATTTTCCGCTGCAGCTGCAGGATGCCGTACAGCAGGGCCTCAGCCGTGGGTGGGCAGCCTGCAGGGACAGAGCCTCAGTCTCCCGGCCCAGCTGCCCCTCCCTACCTAACAGCCCCTGGGAAGGTCGGGAAATGTGGCCTTGGACTGACAAGGGACCTGTGCCAGCCTTGGGGTGAGGCCCAGGACTGAGAGAGACCTCTCAATTCATAAAGCTAAGCAAAGTGATGTACAACTCTGTTCGATGCCAAAACCCTGCCTTTTGAGAGGTGTCCAAAGTAGAGCGTAAGCCCTACTTTCTGGCTGTGCTGGTCATTAGGTGCCCTCAGGGCCAATGCTCCTCTCTGTGCTGATCTGTGGAGCCACATGCACAGGGGGACGTATGGGGCTGGATTCCAGGTAGTTAAAGTATGCTAGCTAACTGTGGACCTCAAACAAACAGCCAGTGCTTGTTAAGTATCATGGAGGGTGTACTTTTGCAGGCAAAGTTTGAGACAGGATCTCACTGTGTAGCTCAGGCTATTCTCAACTCTCAACAATCCTCCTGCCTCAGCCTCCTGACTGCTGAGATGAGGGGTGTGCACCACCACACCCTGCTACTTTTTTTTTTTTTTTTTGAGAAAGGGTCTCACTTTGTAGTTCAGGCTGGCCCGGAGCTCACTATGTAGCCCAGGCAAGCCTGGAACTCAGCAATCCTCCTGCCTCTGCCTTCCTAGTGCTGAGATTACAGGCATGAGCCACTGCACCAGGCATTGTGGTACGTGGTACTGATTGCTGGTGGGTATGAGTCACCACACCTAGTATTGTTATATGTGGTTCCTGGGGGTTGAATCAGGGATCCTGCGCTTGCTAGGCAGGCGCTGGAACCACTGAGCTACATCTCCAGCCAACATCCAGCTGTTTTTAAAAATTACTCATTGATTCTGACATTCGAAGTTAACTGAGTATCCTCAATTCTTTTTATTCTTCTGAGGCCGCAGGAATTAAAACCATGGCCTACAATTCCAGCACTCTCTACTCTTTTAAAATTTTTTATCTTTTTTTGAGACAGGATCTCTCTGTAGCCCAGACTGGCCTTAAACCCATGGCGATGTTCCTGCCTCGGTTTCCTGAGTGTTAAGATGACAGGCACACGCCACCACACCCAGCTCCCTTTTTATTTTGAGACAGAGTCTCATTAAGTTGCTAAATTGCTCAGGTTTCTAAGTATCAGCTTCCAGCGTGCTGGGGTGACAGCATGCACCACTATGCCTGATACTTTTAGTCGGTAAACCTGGCCACCCTTGGCCTGGAGTCTCACAGGCTCCTCTGTGAGAATGAGGATCAGGAACAATCTCCTACTCTCCAGGGACCTTCCCTTGTTAGTCTTGGTAATTACATTTCTTTGGACCTTTTCTTTCAGACAGAACCATATCATACTAAAGCTAGTAACTAGCAGATATTGGCCATTCATTTCCTTCTGCTACTGTGACCTTCGGACACAGGGACCAGGCCACCACCTAGGCCTTCTGTCCATGACCAAGACCTCATGACCAAGGAGGACAGGCCTGCAGTGGTGCGGTTCTCAGGGACCACAATGTGCCC
The DNA here is from genome assembly GCA_004025085.1 of Thryonomys swinderianus. Lineage (NCBI taxonomy): Eukaryota > Metazoa > Chordata > Mammalia > Rodentia > Thryonomyidae > Thryonomys > Thryonomys swinderianus. Next base: position 6,346 of record PVIC010011059.1, read on the forward strand.
ATCCACAATGTGGGGAGGTGTGGCCTGGGTAGGGAGGAGCAAGAATGAGGAGGCCCAGCCCCGTTCTCACCTGGCACGTAGATGTCCACGGGCACGATGCGGTCACAGCCCCTCACGACAGAGTAGGAGTAGTGGTAGTAGCCTCCTCCGTTGGCACAGCTGGGGGAGAAAACGCTCTGAGGGGCCACCCTGGCACCCATGGGCTCTGCTGGCCTTACCTACTATTGGGCACCTGGCCACCAGGAAGGCAAGGGTCAGACAGTCAAGACAGGTGGCCAGCAGAGACAAACCACTTCCAGGAACTTTCTGAGACGTGGTGCACTAGTAAAGTGTGCAGGGAAACGTGGGAAGTGTCCCCCCAAGAGAACTGGTGATCAGCTCCCCCAGGAAGTACGGAGTTGGGGATGCATTAACAAAAAACCCCTTCAGAGGCCAGGGATTTAGCTCAGTGGTTCCAGCATCTGCCTCGCAAGGCAAGGTCCTGAGTTCACTCCTGGTATCACATACACAGTGCTGGGCATGGTGCCTCACACCTATAATCCCAGCACTCGGGAGGTAGAGGCAGGAGGACTGCTGTGAATTCAAGCTTGCCTGGGCTAGGTAGTGACCTCAGGGCCAGCCTGACCTACAAAGTGAGACCCTGTCTCAAAATAAATAAATACATAAATAAATAAATAAAGGCCCCTCAAACAGCAAAGATCAGAGCCGGTGCAGGGAGTGCGAGAGGTGCCCTGTCTGTGGGGCAGTGTGGGAGCCTCTGCCCACCCATCTCTGCTGTTGGGGTTCATGCACCCTGGGGAGACCCAGAAATGCCTGTTGCTTCATGCATCACACTGTTTACCAGGGCCAGGAAAATGGAAACAACTGCCATGTCTGGCCAAGTAAACTCCGGAATGCTCTACAGTAGCCATCCAGAACTCCGTTGTCAGTCCTCACACCAGGACGTCACTCAGACAACTGAAGGAGCGCAGCTGTGACATTTGCCACAGCACAGTCAGACCCTGAGGGCGCCGTGTTCAGTGAGAGACACCAGACGTGGAGGACACAGTGTGGGCTCTATGGACAAGAACTGCCCAGGGCAGGGGACTCCAGAGACAGAAAGTAGACTCACAGGTGTGGGGCTGGGATGGGCGACTGCACACGGGGACAGATAGGGCCTTCTTGGGGTGATGGAGTTTTGGAACTAGATAGTGACAACAGTCATGCGTTTCTTTTTTTTTCTTTGAGACAGGGTCTCGCTTTGTAGTTCAGGCTGGCCCTGAGCTTACTGGGTAGCCCAGGCAAGCCTCGAACTCAGCAATCCTCCTGCCTCTGCCTCCTGAGTGCTGGGATGACAGGCGTGAGCCACACGTCTGGTACTGTTGTATGTGGTTACCAAGGATTGAACCAGGAACCTTGAGTTTGCTAGACAGGCACTAAACCTCCAGCCCTGGTCATGCATTTCTAACTAAAAGCTGCTGAGTCAACAACACTTTAAAAGGGAGCACTTACACAGCATCAAGTTGGGTGGAAAGGAAGCTGGCTGGGCTGGGAGTAGATGGGGAGGCAGCCTGGGAGAGGGCAGTGGGCATGTGTGACAGGTGGCAGCTAGGTACCCTGTGTGCTCAGAACGTACTAAGGGCCTCGCCTGTGATTCCTGGACAGACGTGAGGGTGAAGGTGGGACAAGGGTGCCACTCACCTCCCCATGGACACCACGTAGCGCGGCTCTGGCATCTGGTCATAGACCTGGAAGAGGCACCACGTCAGGCCCCACGTGTGGCTCTGTGCGGGCGGGAAGGAGGGCAGAAGGGCTGGGCCTACCTTGCGGAGCGCTGGGGCCATCTTGTTGGTGAGTGTGCCGGCCACGATCATCACATCAGCCTGGCGTGGGCTGGCGCGGAAGACCACACCGAAGCGGTCCATGTCATAGCGGGGTGCTGCCATGTGCATCATCTCCACGGCGCAGCAGGCCAGGCCGAAGGTCATGGGCCACAGCGAGCTCTGGGCAAGGGTCGGGCCAGTCAGTCACTGTCTGCTTAGGTCACTAGCCTTGCTTTGGAATCAGTGAGGGTAGTGGCCAGGCTCCAGGCCCAGGAGAGGGCTCAGAGCCAGTGCCAGTCCCAACCGTCCTTCCTGGGACCAGCCCCTATATCCCTGGACGCCACGTGCAGCTCCTCCGAGTAACCCTCCTGGCTCCAGTGCTGGCGTCTTGTTTTCCCCACAGCTCCCGCTCCTGCCCCGGGTCTATGGCTAGACATGGCTGCGATGGCCATAAGAGGTGCAGACATGGGTGGCAGTGCCTGGGATGCATTGTGAGAATGGGTCACCTCTTGGCCTGGATGGCCAGGGCCACCTGGCGGGCGCCTGCACTGGGGAGACCCTGGCCATGTCCCCAGGCTTTGGTGATTACAAAGGATCCTGCAGTGGGCAGCTCCGTGCTGGCAGCTGCAGGCTCCCGCAGGAGGCTGCCCTGGGCACAGTGCCCAATGCAGACAAAGGGGGAGGTGGAGTTGAGCACGGCATCAATGGGCCATTGTGAGCCCGGGCACCAGGCAGGGGTGCAGGGAGTGGCCAGCTGGTCCCAGGAGTGCGTGTCTCGGATGCCGCGTGGGAAGGCCATGGAGGTTTACCGAGAAGGACCTATCACGTTCAGCCTGCGTGACTTTTTGAAAAGAGAAAAGAAGGAGTACAGAAGGCAGAAGAAGACCTGCAGGAGGAGCGGTTGGCTCGCGGGGGCCAGGGCAAGGAGGTCAGGCAGTGGGAGGGAGAAGGGTGAACCCCAACACAGAGTCAGGGGGTGCCTGGGAGAGCGCAGCCTCATGCTGGACCCCAGGGGTGGTATGTGTATCCCCCGGGAGAGGGGACAGCAGGGCTCACCCGGCGGGCCCAGTTGATGAGGTCGTCAAGCTTAGCCACCACATACTCGCCGCGGCTCCTGGGCAGCGTGGGGGCCTTTGGGACCACAGCTCCAACCTTGTGCACAACAGGCTGGGTGCTGGGTACAAGGACAGACAGGCATGGGAGGTGTCAGTGACATAGCCACAGGGTGACCACCTGTAGCCCCTGCCTGGGAACCTGGCCTTCGGCAGTTGCCCAGAGGTGGGGACAAAGGAGCAGTCACAGGGCAGGGTCCCTGGACAGCATGTGGTGAGCCCAGAGGCCCAGGCCATGGCCAGGACTCACTGAAGACAAGGAATAAGACACAGCTGCTCCCAGGGGCTCTGTGCAGCACCATCAGCATCCAGCGCCCACAGATGCATGGCTCCCCAGGCCGCAGGGCTCCCAAGGGACCAGGACACAGCATGAAGACATGGGGGTAGGGGCACTTACCTGCCTGGGCCCACAGCAGCCTGGCTCTGATGGACGCCTCGTGCCTGCACAGCTGCGCCTACACCGGAGCTGCAGAGACCCATTGAGAGGCTGCCCTGAGCCCCGAGTCCAGCCCTTTCCGGGGATCCTTTCCACCTCTGACCCCTCACGCCTCTGCCTCCCCCCTCTCCCCTACCCTGCCCCGATGATGGCTCAGAAGTTTCTTCAGGTGTGTGGGCACCGAGTGCCTGAGTAAAGATGATCCTGGGAACAGCTTCAGAAGGAAACTTGGACCAGACCCGCCGTGGGAGCCACTCTGGATGGGTGGGCCTCACTCCTGCCCGAGTTACTAGGAAGTGGCTGTCCTTGAGCCAGACTTGCAGGACACTTTGCTGGGACAGGTGGAGTGTGTGCTCTGAGGGCACTGAGCCCTGCCAGCCTCTGGCAACCTCTGCCACCCCACGAATGTCCCACAGCGGGCCCCTGTACACCACTGCTGCCAGCCCAAATCTGCCCTGGCTCGCCAATGACCTTCCCCAAGGGCTCCTCTGTCAGAGGAGCGCCCTGTGCACCCACAGCCAAGCCTCCCGCCTGCTAGGGACCAGCACTCACCGCAGGCCAAGGATGCGGACACAGAGTGGGCCGGAAGCTGCAGAGAGAGCAGGAGGGCCTGCGTGAGTGGTGCTCCAGGCTGCAGGGCAGGGTGTCCCTGGCGGGGCCTCCCTCCCACCCCACCCTTGCTGTCCTGGCCACTCTCAGTCCCACTGGGCAGACACCTGGTGAGGAAGGTCTTCCAGAAAGTGACTGTTTCTGCCCCTTGCTGAAGACCCCTCGGTCCAGGAAGCACACCCAGACCCCACTTGAGGCCCCTACCTGCGCTCACTGCGTCCCTCTCCTTGGGATCTTTGCCTCATTTTCCCCAAGGCCTCGGGTCAGGTGCCCACTGGCACAAGGCCCTTTGGGTCCCAGTGCCATCCCCTCCCTATCTCTGTATCGCTGCCGTGCATGCCCTGTCTCAGCCTTGGCAGTGCCTGCCACACACATGGAGCTCGGTAAATGATCCTCTGGACACTGCGCTGGGCCCTGAGAATTTCACAGCCCACCAGACATTGGCCTACAAATCAGGAACATGTAGCCAGGAGGGCAGCAGAGCCGCTAGCCATGCCAGTTCACAAGGGCCCCCAAGAGGAGCTGACTGCAAGGAAAGACAAGGAGGGACACTGGGGATAGCAGCGCTTCTGAAAGCAGCCGGAAAGACAAGGACAGGGGTGGGGGAAGTGAGTCGAGAGCCTCATGAGCAGTGGGCCAGCTGGAGAGGCCAGGTTGGTGACCATCAGGGCTGAGGTGTATCCCCGAAACGCACACGGTGGAACCGCAGAAGCAACCCGCCCTGTGACAGCTCGACTGATCAGATCTTGGATCTCCATCCTCCAGGACAGTGGATGACGAATTTTTCATTTAGGCCACTCAAGCAAATCAGTCCAGTCCTGAGGGCAGGACTCCTCACCTCTGTGGTCCGCAGAGCCTCTCCCCAAACCCCTCCTTAAGCCTTAACCTCACCAGAGGACGCTGCTTCCTGAAGCCCCGCGGAAGCTGCAAGTCTCCTGTGGATGTAAGAGTGACCTACTTCCTGGCAGGTCTGAGGCTGGGCACAAAGACAGATTAGCTGCCTCTCCCTGGGGCCCAATTTTCCCAATTGAAAAGTCAGGGCCTTGTAAATACACTAAGGCCCCTGCCTCAGCCTCCTAAGCAGCAACATGTCAAAGCACCTAGCTTTGGAACAGGCTTTTTTTTAGTTTTCTGAGACAGGGTCTAGCTTTGTACTTCAGGCTGGCCCTGAGCTATGTAGCCCAGGCAAGCCTCAAACTCAGCAATCCTCCTGCCTCTGCCCCCAAGTGCTGGGATGACAAGCATGAGCCACCACAGAGCCACCACGCCCAGCATTGTGGTATGTGGTACCAGGGATGGAACTTGGGACCTTGTGCTTGCAAGGCTGACACCAGAACCGCTGAACTAAATCTCCAGCCCTAGAGCAAGCATTTTTAACAAAGAATTTCTGCTGACAATTTGGGAAGACCTGTGAACTCGCACAGAAAAACAAATAACCTCTTTACTATCATCAAAGTCTTATTTAAAACGAGCTAGCTTTGTGTTCAGATCTTAGTCCAGGCAAAGGAACACAACAGTACTGACAAGACGTGTAAAACAACGGTCCTAACCACGTTATAGAGGCAGCAGACAACTCCAAAAATCAATCCGTCCCCTCTGCTCCACGAGTGTGTTCCCACAGCTAGACATGCCCAGATGCTGCATCTCGGGCATTAACAATCAAAAGACATGGTGACCAAGTTACCAATTAAGTTCTTTCTTACTTTTTTGTAGAGAGGGTCTGGCTATCAAACCTAGATTGCCTCAGCCTCCGGAGTCCGGGATCATAGGAATGCGTCACCACACCCGACTACCAGTAGGGTTTTGCAACAATATTTGATAACTGTCTCTCAGTATTCCTCTTGATACTACGATTTTATTTCATGTAACTTTCTACTCAGTCACTTTATGTGTGTGGGAGGGTTTATACACTACCCTGATGTCTAAAAGGTCCTCCAGTCAGGACAGGGAGCGGCGCCCTCCTGAGGCTGCCACCCCCATCTGCCTCACTTTCCCCGATAGGAACCGGGCCTCAGAAACAAGACTAGCCAAACTGGCAAGAAGAATCCCAACCGGCGCTACGGCCTCGACACAGGCCTCCGACGCCAGGAGAAATCCAAGCTCTGGAGCCTTATGTCTCGGGGTCCCCGACGTTCCACAGCTCGGACTCTGGAGCCCGACGTCCTCGCGGAGCCAAACCCCCGCCCGCGACGATCCCGGGAACCCGGCGCCCGGGGCCCGTGCTCACCCGCCAGCGCCGCCATCTTGGCTTCGGCCTTCAGACAACCTCTGCGGTCCGCCCTCTTAGTGCTCCGAGTCCTCGGGGCCGTCCCTCAAAGCGGCTCAGGATTTGTGCGGAAACTGGAACCCGGAGTCGGGCCGTTCCGCTGCTCTTTTCGCTTCCGTGTTCGTGTCCACGCCACGCGTCCCTAAACTACTCGTTCTGAAAAACAGGGCGTGGGGATAAGGGTGAC
>PVIC010011059.1:12857-30796 GCA_004025085.1 Thryonomys swinderianus
GTTTAGCTCAGTAGTTCTGGCGCCTGCCTCGCAAGTGCAAGGTCCTGAGTTTGATCCCCGGTAACCACATATAATACTGGGCGTGGAGACACGCCCACCAACAATCAACACCACATACCACAATGCCGGACGTGGTGGCTCACGCCTGTAATCCCAGCACTCAGGAGGCAGGGACAGGAGGATTGCTGAGTTCGCAGCAGCTTGCCTGGGCACCATAGTGAGCTCAGGGCCAGCCTGAACTACAAAGCGAGACCATGTCTCAAAAAAAAAAAAAATCAAATTTTTTATTAGTTATTTACTTATTTGCGGTGCTGGGGGTGGATTTGATATTTGAAAATTGGTAAGTCTTGGAGCCGGAGATTTAGCTCAGTGGTTCCGGCACCTGCCTCACAAACGCAAGATCCTGAGTTCAATCCCGGTGACCACATAGAATGCTGGGCGTGGTGACTCACCCACCAGTAATTAGTACCACATACCACAGTGCCGGGCGTCGTGGCTCATGCCTGTAATCCCAGCACTTGGGAGGCAGAGGCAGGAGGATCGCTGAGTTCGAGACTTGCCTGGGCTACATAGTGAGCTCAGGGCCAGCCTGAACTACAAAGCGAGACCCTGTCTCGCAAAAAAAAAAGAAAGAAAGAAAATTGGTAAGTCTTGAGCCAGTACTGATTGTCCAGTGTAACACTAAATACCTGGTACTGGTTTTGAAACTAGGGTCTTTGCATTGAGCTACATCACAGGCCCTTTGTAAAACTTATTAAGGTTTTCCTAAATCGTGCAGTTGACCAAGCTGAGCTCAAAACTGAGATCCTCCTTGCCTCAGTCACTCAGGCTTGGGTCAGGAATTCTATCAAATGGCATAAGGCAGACTAAGTCCTCTTTCTGCTCTGGGACCCCCATCACAGCCCTGCATGATGACGTCTGGTCAATGTGTCTCCTGGGCCCTCTTAGGAGGCCGCTGTTGCTGGGGACCAGCAGGCGTTATAGATCAATTCAAGGCTCTATGGAGAGCCCTGCTGCCTGCTGCCCGTGTAGGAAGATCACATTCCCAGGATGCTGTATGTGACTGCCAAGGCCAGGGCAGCTGCTGCAGGGTGATGTGGGGACTGCGGGGGTGGAGGCCTCTGACCCCCCAGGCCACATCTGCCCAGCCTCCAGGGATGACACCTGCCCTGAGTTGCCCGCCGTGCTGCTCCTGGGCCCTGAGCTATGGGGACCGTGGAAGGGATGGTGTTCCCACAGCAGAGTTTTGGGTATCTGCCCTGGACTGAGAGCGTACACTGAGGGCATGGCCCACATGGAGGTAGGACAGGGGGAGAGGTAATGAGAAGCCTGGCACAGTGCATCAGGCAGAGAATGCCAAGGGCTCCCAAGCAGAGGCGGCTGAGGGTGGCACCGCTGGACATCGAATGTGTCCCTGAGGTGTGGGCTGTGTCCTCTCCTGCTCCTGGTGATGCCCAAAAGCTAGGACACTTGATTCTGGGGAGTCTGATTCCTTCTCTTTCAGGTCCAGAACAAATTACACCAATTTTGGGACAGGGGATCCCCAGGTACACGGCAGCGGTGGGTTAGGGTTGCTGGAGGGACGGACTGCCAGGTGAAGATGGGGAGATGGCACCAGAGTTGGGACAGGGACTGGGAAATACCAGTCATCTCCACCCGGGAAGAAAGGAAGGCAGCAGGCCCCCGATGGGTTGTAGACAGCTGCACTGATGGTGTCAGGGAACGTATGAGGCCAGCACCCTAGGAGAGCTCTGCCATGGGGTGGGTTGGGTGATGGCCAGAGCATGCTCAGCACCTGCAGTTCCTAGAATGGCCCCCAGAGGGCACCCTAGCCCCATGTACACAGCACTGAGCAGGGAAGGCAGACATTAAGGAACACTGGGTCACCACCCAAAAGTGCATGAATGATGTGACACCCTCCAAGCAGGAGGCATATAGGAGGGTAGGGGGCCACACTACACACAGACGGGTTAGGTCCAGCCTCTTAAGTGCCTCGGAAGCAGCCAAATAACACATACTGGTCATCTCTTGGAAGCCTCAGCCTGTCCTCAGGACAAGCTTCTAGAACTTTCCTGACTAGGTGTCTTGTGGCCAAAGGAAATTCTGGGCACTAACCACCCTTTTTCTTTCTAAGCACCCTTTGTATGCTGAAGAAAATGTGGGGGCTGCACAGTTGAAGGGAGGAGAGGAGAATGGGAAAAAAATCAAGATATATCACATACAGGTACAAATTCCCAATGACACAGGGAAAAATGAGAATCAACATGTCATGTACTGGTACAAATTCTCAGTGTCGTTGGACATTGTGGCTCACGCCTGAAATCCCAGGGCTCAGGAAGCAGAGGCAGGTTTACCGCGAGTTTGAGGTTGGCCTGGGTACATAGAGAGTTCAGGGCCAGCCTGAATTACAAAGTGAGACCCTATCTCAAAAAAACTAATTTTTTTTTTTTTTTTTTGCTTTTTGGAGACAGGGTCTTGCTTTGTAGTTCAGGCTGGGCCTGAGCTCACTATGGTGCCCAGACAAGCCACCGCGAACTCAGCAATCCTCCTGTCCCTGCCTCCCGAGTACTGGGATTACAGGCATGAGCCACCACGCCCAGCATTATATGTGGTAACCGGGGATCAAACTCAGGTCCTTACGCTTGCAAAGCAGGCGCCAGAACCACTGAGCTAACCCTCCGGCCCACAAAAAAACTAATTTTTTAAAGAAATTCTGTAAATAAATAATTTTTTAAAAAAATTCTCAATGTTGGATTATGATCATAATGGACATATAAAGTGTACCAATGAAGTCAAATTTTTAAAAACCCAAATCTCCAATAAGGAATGTGACCATAATGTATTCCTAAAATGTACCAATAAGCATTTTATTAAAAAAGGAAAAAGAAGGGCCGGAGGGTTAGCTCAGTGGTTCCGGCGCCTTCCTCGCAAGCGCAAGGTCCTGAGTTTGATCCCCGGTAACCACCTGTCATCCCAGCACTCGGGAGGCAGGGACAGGAGGATTGCTGAGTTTGCGGCAGCTTGCCTGGACACCATAGTGAGCTCAGGGCCAGCCTGAACTACAAAGCGAGACCCTGTCTCAAAAAAAAAAAAAAAAGAAAATGCCCTGTTGAAGGAGGCCTGCCCTATGGCAGATGGGGAGAGGCCGGACACTCTGGCCGGGATCCTGTTCCTCTCTTGCTGACGCTCGTGTGTGTAGCCCCATCTGTCCAGAGACCCACCTGTCTACTCCTACCCAGCGTCAGGGCACAGCAGGCCTATGCTCTGCACTCAGCCACGATTCTCACTCCTCCCCCAGGGAACAAAATGAGTTTGGAAGCCAGGTCTTCTAAAAAGACATTTAATTCGAATTGTAAGAGCTAGACAATCTGATCCTCAGGATACAGCAAAGAGAGGCCCAAAGGTATGGAACTCCTGTGACACAGCTGGGTTCTGTGGTATGCAAAAGTAAATCTAGCACTCTGGGAGGCCGAGGCAGAAGGATCAATAGTTTGAGCCTAGTAGAAACTGAGCAAGACTGTCTTGAAATAAAAAAACTTAAAAAAAGGGTTGGGGATGCAGCTCAATGTAGAGGAAGACTCTGGAACCAATCCTTAGTGCTGAAAAAAATAATAGACTGCCAGGCGGGTGGCTCACCCCTGTAATCCCAGCACTTGGGAGGCAGAGACAGGAGGACTGCTGAGTTCGAGGCTTATCTGGGCTACATAGTGAGCTCAGGGCTAGCCTCAACTACAAAGTGAGACCCTGTCTCCAAAAAAAAAAATAGACTATGACAATAGCGATCACCCAGAGGGACTCCATTTTCACAGGGCCCTGCCTGCTAGGATGGACGGCACAGGTGTTTGTGTGCGGCCCTTGCTACTGAACAGTGTGGACAGGAGGCGCCAGGTCCAGCCCCCCTGGGCCGATGGGGTGAGCTTTCCCAGGAAGGAGGGTGGGAGAGGGAGGTGGCCCCTCCTTGGGGAAGGCAGAGGGAGAAGACCAGCACAGGGCTGGCAATGCTCCGCTGAGCCCCTGCCTGGGATGTGGGCCCTGCAGGTGGCTGGAGGCTGAAGAGCCCGGCTGGGCCAGCTCTGGATCTCAATTCCCTCTCCATCTCCTTGGAGATCCCAGGGAATCCAACTGCAATGAAATCAGCCAATGGAACATTCTCAGAGCCTGCGGCTGGGGCACAGCCATCACTGTTTCTGTCTCTCCATGTGAAATGGGTGGCCCAGGAATGTCATACTCTAAGGAAAGTGACAGGGATCACACTGCCCCTGGCACAGGGTGAGGGAGACACTGAGGAAGAAGTCCCCACCTCACACACTTAAGTCTCCAGAGAGACAATCAAACTGTGGGGGAGGGACAATAACTACATCCAGCAGGGCCAATGGCCTCAGGGTTCACACCACAATCTGAAAAACTCTTGGCTACACTGACTTTACAAAGAGGAGCCCAGTATCCACCAGAATAATTCACCATGCAAAGAAATTAGACATTAAAAAAGCAATTTTAAGCTAAAAAAAAAAATTTCACATGCTGCTGCTGTGGCCCAGTTACAGAATCTCTAAACCATGTGGCAGCGAGGCTGCCCTGAAGCCACTGGGTCTTTGTCCCCAGGCTGAGGCTAAAAAAAGGCCTCACTGCTACAGGGGCCATGGCCAGAACTGGCGGGTTTTTCTCACGCTACCACCACCCGGCCCACAGCTCCTGTAGTGACAGAGTGGGTGGAGGACACTCTGGACTCCCACGGTAGCTGTAGCTGTCCAGGTAACACATAAAGACCTCAGGGGCTGGTCATGCAGTGACAGCACAGCCAGGGGACAGGGGCCCAAGGCGACCTGTGTCTAGCTGCAGGCCCAGTCTCCGGCCCCCCCATTGCTATCCCAGCACATGATGTCCCAGCAGGCACAGCAGGGGTGGCACAGCAGACTGGAAGTGGGCTGGGGGAGCACAAAGGGGAGACCGCAACAAACAAGACCAAAAGACACTTGGACGCTCTGCAGCCACCCAGGACCCGGCCACATCAGACACTTTCTAAAAACTCCCATTTAATACTTGATGTGATGTGTGACATAAAATACATGTGCAACTCATCAAACTATACAGTCACAATGGGTGATGTACAATAAACGGATATGTCTTCTTTAAATATCTCAGCAAACGTATATCCGGCAAAACACCAACACAAGAGACTGGTTTTCGCTAGCCATGGCGCAGCCTTTTCAGGCTGTGAATGTGAGTGTTGGAGCCTGGGCACCTGGCAGACGCCAGGGTCCCTGTGTAACAGAGCACCCCACACACAGGTGAGGGTGTCTGCTGCCAGCCACTCCCAAGCCGTGCAGTGTGCGCCTGGCTCAGATGCGACGGTGGGTCCACATCACCGGTGGCGCCGACTCCTCTCTTCCAGGACCTGGTTATCGAATATTTGTTTTTCCCTGCAGAAAACATTAGAGGACACATCACATGAGTGGTTCATTATGAAGTCTGAAAAAAGACAATGAGAGCCAGACACAGTGGCGCATGCCTGTAATCCCAGCACTTGGATTGTCGGAATTTTAAGGCCAGTCTAGGCTACAATAGTGAAAACCATCAAAAAATAAATTTAAAAAGAAAAACCGAAAAGAGGGTTCTGGTTCAAGGCACCATTGTAACCCTAGTACTGGAACCCTAACACTGGGGAACTGAGGCAGAAAGACTGCAAATTTGAAGCTGGCCTGGGCTACATACTAAGATCAGAGCTAAAAAAAAAAAAAAAAAAAAGGTACCTCTCAGGCTGTTTGTATGTAAGTGGTGCTGGAAATGGAACTCCAGTACTCATGCATGCTAGGCAAGTGCTCTGTCACCAAGTGAGGGAGCATAATGAAACATCTTTTTTCTTCCAAGAAAAATATTAATTTCTTTTTTTGAGACAGGGTCTCGCTTTGTAGTTCAGGCTGCCCTAACTCACTATGTAGCCCAGGCTAGTTCCTGCTGGTTCTGCTTCCTGAGTGCTGGGATTAAAGGCGTGAGCCACCATGCCTGGCATTGTGATATGTGGTACCGGGGATGAAACTTGGGATCCTGTGCTTGCCAGGCAGACACTGGAACCACTGAGCTAAATCCTTGGGCCTAAAGTAATAAAGTATATGAAATAATAAATTTTTTCTTGATCTCTTCCTATGCTGGCCTGGAACTCAGATCCTCTTCCCTCAGCCTTCCAACTAAGCAGCTGTGAGACGAGGCACTGCACTTCCTACGTGACCACTGTATCCACTGAGTGTCCTCAGATGACAACTGGTTAGCAGCAACCTCTCCCAGGAGCCGGGGCAGCCACCGAACACGGAGAGAAATGAGACAGAGGCTGGTTTTCAAGCTGGTCTTTGAAGAACACACAACCACGGTGTGGCACAGAGAGAAGCCAGGAGGCTGCCCTGGAACGAACACTGCCGGGACGAGCCAGCTGTGTGGACCTATTGCAGCCTGATACAGGAGATGGGGCTGCAAAGCTGGCTGGGGAAATGCACGGGACCTGTCAATTACAAGATCCCTGGGCAACGCGAGGGCCCCTTACGGAGAACTTCTCGCGAGCTTCCACGAGATGTGGATGGCATCAGAAGCGCACCCATTATGGCAGGCTGCTCTCGTGCATGAATTTGCACAGTAGCCCACGTGGCCCTCTTCTCTTTATTGCCCCAAGTTCGCTCTGCAGAGCTGGATTCTCCCATATCCACTTAGCCCACATTTTTCAGAGAAGCTATTTGCCATCGTTATTGGCTTGGCTTGTTTAATTCTTTGTTCGAGGCAAGAAGAACCTGTACTACTTTTGACTGGTGAGCCATGTCTAAAGAAACCATCCTCTCACATAGTGATAAGTCAGGAAGGAGGGACATCAAGGAGCAAAAACACAAAAAGACTCAAGTCTCACAATGGATGGATGCTGTGATGCTGAGTGGGTCAAGGACAAGGAACAAGTGGCTGCCACTGGGACCACTTCCCTGCGAGGCCCCAGCCTCACAAAGCTCTGAAAGGAGGCACCGAATGTCACTGTTTTACATTCTCACAGGCACCACGGGCTGCCAACCAGGAGGAGGCCAGGAGACCCAGGGGCCCAGGGATGGCAGCACACACAGCCTCTCACGACCGCTTTCATTCACATGGCAAGTGGGTCAGGGCAGCACACACTGCCAACAGTCTACAATAATGCCAAGGCTACTTCCAAAGATCCTTCCAATGGTGGGGGTAGTGGTGCTATATACTGAGGACTGAACCCAGGGCCTTCATATTGAGCTACGTCCTCAACCCTTTTTATTTTTTGAGACAGGATCTCACTAAGTAATAAGCTGCCCAGGCTGGGTTTGAACTTGGGATCTTCCTGCCTCAGCGCCCCCAGAAAGCTGGGATCATGGTGTGTGCCACTATGCCCAGTGCCCCTTCTGGTTCTATTAATTCAGCTGGGTTGAAACTACTGCAAATAAAACCAAATTTAATCTCTTTTGGGCAGTTTTGCAGTGACTTTCAAACACCATGAGCTCAAGGGGCCTGGTGGCATCGCCACCCTGCCAGGAAGTACAAGGGGTTGTGGATGGCACCACAAGGCTCACACTAAGCCCCAGGGACAGTGTGCCCCGAGATGGAGGGGCTGGGCGTGTAGCCAGGCTGGTGAGCTCTGGTTGGAGACCCTGCCCTGTGACTCCTGATCCATCTTGTGCCTGTCACTGCCCCGCGGCCCTGCCGGCTCCCAGCAAGGCCTGGCAGCATGCCCAGAGGCGGATTAGGGGCTAGGGGCCAGAGATCCGGCAGCGGGCGCGGAAACATCTTGATCACAGCCTTCACTCTCCTGCTCGGTGCAAAGACTGCCTCTTAATTTTGCCATTTCTCCACCAGCCACGAGGCTGGCGCAGCAGGGAAGAAAATGCAGAACATGCCCACCCCTGCGCAGGAGATTAGGGAGACACAGTCAGGGAGGCGGCCAAGCACGCGACCAGGTTGCCTGGCCTGGAAGACATGGGGCCAGGACAGTCGCCTGGCTTGGGTCCAGCCTGCCTGTCACAGGCCAGCTCCGAGACCCTGCCACCGCCGGCCCTGGCTGGAAGATGGGAACATGTCACCGGGAACAGCAGTGCCCTGTGGGGAAAGGCTCAGCTTACCGGTAGCCGAGCATGGGTCCCTTCAAGTACTTCTTCTCGGCTGTCTTGTAGTCCACTGCGTCCACAGCAGAAATGGCACAGATGATGGCCTGCAAGAGGACACAGAGTGCTGGACCAGGGCAGCAGGCACTGGCCGAGAGGTCTGTGTGAAGCCAGCTGTGGCCCCAGCTGCTTCACATGCAGCAGGCCACAGCTCCAAGCCATACACACTATGACCTGGGACACAGGGGCCTTTCGTGAGACTCCCTAGTCAAATCAGTAACACCTTTTGGATTGGAGACAAGAGTCTGCGCTGTTAACAGCAGGGAGTAAAAGACAGGGCTCAAACTCACATGGGCATTTTTGAAAATTGGAGTTTACCATTAAAAATAAACAAAAGCAAAATACACTTGCATACACACACAAAAAAAACCCCTGAAAGATACAAAAAAGAGCGGTTAATAAGCAGGACAGTGCACTATAACCCCAGTATTCCTGGAGGTTGGGACAGGAGGATCTCAAATTCCAGCCCAGCCTAGCTGACTTGGAAGAACCCCATATCAAAATAAAAAATAAAGGGCCAAGGATTTAACTCAGTGATTCTGGCATCTACCTTGCAAATTTAATGCCTGATACCAAAAAAAATAAATATAAAGGGGGTGTGGATCAGTGTTTCCTAGGTCTGATCACCAGTTTGGGAAAAAAAAAATATTTTCACATACAATAAATGTCTGATATTGATGAATCAGTATATTCACAGATGATAACAGCAGCATTTTAGTTATGGCAAACACATTTTTTTTTTTTGAGACAGGGTCTCGCTTTGTAGTTCAGGCTGGCCACGAGCTCACTATGTAGCCCAGGCAAGCCTTGAACTCACAGCAATCCTCCTATCTCTCCCTCCCAAGTGCTGGGATTACAGGCGTGAGCCACCATGCCTGGCACTGTGGTATGCAGTACTAATTACTGATGAGCGAGTCACCACACCTGGTATTTTGTATGTGGTTACCGGGGATGAACCAGGGACCTTTGTGCTTGCTAGACAGGCACCCAAACCACTGAGCTAATCTCCAGCCCAGCAAACACTTTTTAAGAATTCATATAGATCCAGCTGGGCATGGTGGCTCACGCCTGTAATCCCAACACTCGGGAGGCAGAGACAGGAGGAATGCTGAGTTTGAGGTTTGCTTGGGCTACATAGTGAGCTCAGGACCAGCCTGAACTACAAAGCGAGACCCTGTCTCAAAAAAAAAAAAAAAAAAAGAATTCATATAGATCCAAGTGTAGGGGTGCACACCTGTAATCTCAGCCTTAGGAGGAGGAACAATAGGACTTTACTTTCAAGGTCAGCCTGGAACATAGCAGTTCAAAGCCAGTCTGAACTGATATAGTGAGACCCTGACTCACAAAAACCAAAGAAGGGCTAGGGATTTAGCTCAGTGGTTCCAGCGCCTGCCTTGCAAGTGCAAGGTCCAGAGTTTGATCCCGCTAACCACACACCACAATGCTGGGCGTGGTGACTCACACCTGTAATCCCAGCACTCGGGAGGCAGAGGCAGAAGGACTGCTGTGAGTTTGAGGTTTGCCTTGGCTCCATAGTAAGCTCAGGGCCAGCCTGAACTACAAAGTGAGACCCTGTCTCAGGGAAAAAAAAAAAAAAAGAGAAGCCCAGTGTGGTGACACAGTGTGGTGACCTGTAATCCTTACCAAGGGAGACTGAGGCAGAATTTTAAATTCTAGGCCAGCCTAGGGTACACAGCAAGACACTGTCTCAAAACAAACAAACCCAACAACAAAAAGAATTCATGTGGTTCAGAGCAGGTGCCCACCCCACCCAGCACTGAGGACCGGGCCAGGTTGTTCTCCGGGGTTGGCATCCTGAGCACTACAGGGTGCTAAGCAGCAGTGTCCCTGGCTCCAGCTGCTCCAGGCCAGGAGCTCTCTCAGTTGTGACAGCCATAAATGTCCCCAAACACTGCCCAGTGTCTTGTTTTTTTTTTTTTGCTTTTTGGAGACAGGGTCTCGCTTTGTAGTTCAGGCTGGCCCTGAGCTCACTATGGTGCCCAGGCAAGCCGCCGCGAACTCAGCAATCCTCCCATCTCTGCCTCCCGAGTGCTGGGATTACAGGCGTGAGCCACCATGCCCAGCATTATATGTGGTTACCGGGGATCAAACTCAGGTCCCTGCACTTGCAAGGCAGGCGCCGGAACCACTGAGCTAACCCTCCGGCCCCCCAGTGTCTTGTTTTAGAGATACACACTGGAATACTTAAGGGGAAAAAAAGCAGGAGTCTTTTTCTTCCCCACAATAATGCAGGGGCAATGGGCACAGAGTTCACTGTGCTTTTTTATTTTTGAATCTACTTAACAATTCCATCAACTCCAAGGTCAAATGACTTTGACAGTGTTCTCTGGGGACACGCATGCCCATCCCACCGGGCTCTCTCCTCACCCGTCCCGGAGCCTGACTCAAGGTCACAGCCAGGGCTCTGCTTGCTCAGCAGGATGAGAACGTTTTTTCTGGTGATACTGGGGACTGAACTCTTCTACTACAGAGCTCTAGGCCCAACTCCTTTTATTATTTTTTACCTTTATATTATTTTATTTTATTTTTTTTTTGCTTTTTGGAGACAGGGTCTCGCTTTGTAGTTCAGGCTGGCCCTGAGCTCACTATGGTGCCCAGGCAAGCCGCCGCGAACTCAGCAATCCTCCCGTCTCTGCCTCCCGGGTGCTGGGATTACAGGCGTGAGCCACCACGCCCAGCATTATATGTGGTAACCGGGGATCAAACTCAGGTCCTTGCGCTTGCGAGGCAGGCGCCGGAACCACTGAGCTAACCCTCCGGCCCTATATTATTTCATTATTATTATTTATCATTATTATTATTGAAACAAGATCTTGCTAAGCACCCCAGGCTGAGCTCAAACTTGTGATCCTCTTGCCTCAGCCTCCAAGTAGTTGAGATCCCAACCATGTGTCACTGTGCCTGGCAGGAACTCTCCTTCCTGAGCAGCCACTACGGGCATGTGCACAAGCAGAGGGCAGAGCTTGCCACACACCTGACTGCAATTTTTTTTTGAGAAAGGGCCTCACTTTGTGTTCCAGGCTGGCCCTGAGCTCACTATGTAGCCCAGGCAAGCCTTGAACTCAGCAATCCTCCCTCCTTTGCCTCCCGAGTGCTGGGATTACAGGCGTGAGCCACCAGCCCGGCACTGTGGTATGTGGTATTGATTGCTGGTGGGCGTGAGTCACCATGCCCAGCACTGTATGTGGTTACCAGAGATCGAACTCAGGACCACTGCGCTTGCGAGGCAGGCGCCAGAACCACTGAACTAAATCTCTGGCCCCTGACTGCAATATTGACAGCGAGGCTAAGACACGTGGGCCCCATGTCTAAACCACATGGCAGGGTGCCTGAGGCGCAGGCAGACTGTGAGGGGGCCGCAACAGCAGCAGGCCCGGCCTCCCACCCACTC
The DNA here is from genome assembly GCA_004025085.1 of Thryonomys swinderianus. Lineage (NCBI taxonomy): Eukaryota > Metazoa > Chordata > Mammalia > Rodentia > Thryonomyidae > Thryonomys > Thryonomys swinderianus. The sequence continues at coordinate 24,423 of PVIC010011059.1, forward strand.
ACCGCTCACCTCCGGCAGCAGCACATCCAGGATGAAGCGGATGCGGTCGCCGCTGGCCAGCGCCAGCTTGTCGCCATCCATGTCCTGGTAGACACCCTGCAGGTAATTCACCACGCGGTCCAGCTGCTCCTCATCCTCCAGGTACGTCTCCAAGCATGTCACATACTGGCCCGAATTCAGGAACAGTTTCAGCCACCGGGACGGCTTGCCGCTCTTTAGGATGGCACGAAGGTGGCTCTCAGTGCCTCGGGCCTTCACGATGTACTCCACCAGCTTCTGGTTGGCACGGTCCCGGGCGGCCCTCGAGCGGTCAGGCAGCACCTTTCTGCAGGGCCGCCTCCACCCCAGGGGGCTGCTGTCCTCAGGCTCCTCAGGGTCCCCTTGGCTCAACTGGGGGAACCTGGTCCCCTCAGGGTCCTGCTGGATGGACTTCCGGACAGGGTAACCTGCAGGGGAAGCACTCAGCGTGGGGTCTTGGCCACCTTCCCTCCTAGGCCCATGTGAGCTGCACTCGCGGAAAGGAAGCTCAGTGAGCTGCAGAGCAGCGGGACAGGGATCGAGTGCCCAGACCTCAGGAGCTGCTGGAGCACCACTGGCAACGTCCGAAAGACTTTTCCTAAGATAAGCCCACTGGCACACACTGGTGAACCCAGCCACTCAGGAGCCTGAGGCAGAATTTAGTTCAAAGCCAGCCTGGATATATACTAAGACCCTATCTCCAAAACCCAAATCCAAACAAAACCAAGACCTTTCCACTTACAGGAAGGACCCCTGACCTCTCTCTCCCAACCCAGCCCTTTAACCATGTTTAACCTAGTTAGAGAAATTATATAGCAAGACACTTTCGCAAAAAAAACTAAAAAAAGATTAAAAAGGTAGATTAGCTATGAAAGCAATGGTTGGGCATTCTAGTATACAGGCCACTTCCTAAACCCGACGCTACAGCCACCAATCACGACAGGGAGAATGGGGACTGGCTTTGTGGACAAAGAGGGCAACTGACTGGCCCAGGCAGGCAAGGGCAGCCTGCTGTGTCTGCAGGAAAACCTCACAGTCAGGTCACGTGGGATCACCGGGTTCGGCTGGGACGCGGTGACCCTACCCAACAAAGCCCTCCCAGCTGCAGAAACGCAGGACTGTGGCTTCTCAGGGACTGAGAAGCAGATCCACTTTCAGAGGTGTGAAGGAGACTTACTGATGTCGGCAGCGAAATATTCCAGGAAGGAGCCAGTGAAAGAGGCACAGCCTGCAGGGCCAGGGGCAGGAGAGGGGAGAGAGGTGCTCAGACCCAGGGCCTGCGCCGGGGCTCAGGAGTCCACACCACACCTGACCGGTCCCTTTCCTGCACCACACGTCCCCGCATTACAATCAGACAGGCAGAAACCCACTTTGCCCTCCAGCCTCCAAGTTTTCCCTGCTTTGTCTTGGTTTGGAGGACGGTTATGAGGCCGGCTGGACAAGCAGGCTGGCCTTAGGGTGTGGAGCCCAACACAGTCCCCCCTCGACTCTGCCCTCCAGGGATCCCTCTCGCCACCAGGCACCCACATACCTAGCCGCACCCGGTAGTCGGTGATGAGGGAGATACAGCAACCAATGGCCTGGCTGTAGTTCTCTTTGGCTTTGTCCTGCAAGACCCAGGTGGTGGGGTGTTGGTGGGGGCCGAGCCAGAGGCCTGGAAACCCCACGTGGCCTTGGGCAGCCCTCACATCCTCCAAACCTCAGTGTCCCCACTGGGCCTAGCGTGGACCCTAGCTACTTGAGCCAGGCTGCCATCAGGCCTGTTCCTTAAGCCAGACTTCAGAGTGGTCAGTGAATAAACACCACCAGGGTGGCCAGTGCTGTTCTTGGCCGATGTGGAAGTTACAACACCCCCGAGAGTTGTGTGCCTATATGTTGCCACTGTGCACGGCTCAGGACATGGGAAGGTCACTGCAGGACACACTACCCTCAGGAGGACAATACCTACCAACTGTCCTCTTCTGGCAGCTCTGAGTTGGTTCCAGAGAACCAGAGGGCATCACAAGTGACCCTCAGGGTGGGATACCAGGCACCATAACCTGCCTGCCTGTAACCACAGCCTGGGACCATAACACTGCTGGCATCAGAGACCAGAGCGGGCAGCTGTGGCTCCAGGGGCATTCAAGGGTCCAGTGATGGTCACCAGCCACTGTACAGAGCCGACACCATCACAGTGGGCTGAAAGCCCTGAGCGGTACCCAGACACAATCTAACAAACAGCCTCCTTAAAACTGCCCCCCAGAGGCCTCAATTCCGACCCCTTCAATATTTTGGGCACTGGCATCATGCCAGCCCCAACTGCTTAAATGCATCAACGTCGGGGTCACGAGCCACCCAACTGCATCAGGGGTCTGAAAATGCTTTTCTCAGAGAAAAGGGTGCATAGCAGTGCATGCCTGTCGGTCCGGTTACTTGGCAGGAGAACTGCACCTTGAGGTCAGCCTAAGCAATTTAGCAAGACCCTTCCATAAAATAATAGTAACAGGGGGCCAGAGATTTAGCTCAGTGGTTCCAGCGCCTGCCTCGCAAGCACAAGGTCCTCAGTTCGATCCTGGTGACCACATAGAATGCTGGGCGTGGTGACTCACGAGCGCCAGCAATCAATACCACATACTACAGTGCCAGGCGTGGTGGCTCACGCCTGTAATCCCAGCACTCAGGAGGCAGAGACAGGAGGATTGCTGAGTTCACGGCGGCTTGCCTGGTCTACATAGTGAGCTCAGGGCCAGCCTGAACTACAAAGCGAGACCCTATCTCAAAAAAAAAAAAATAATAATAGTAACAGCAAAGGGCTGAAGACATAGTTCAGTCACAGGAATCTCTGAGTTCAATTCTAGAACCATGGAGAAAAAATACACAAGATACCAGTCACCAAATGCCTCCATGGGTCAGGGCCCTCAAGGACAGACAATGCCCAGTTTTCTCACCACCTGGGTTCTGGGTGTTAAGTGACATCCTCTACATATTAAAGGAAAGACCACAGCACTCTCACTAGTGTCCACACCTTCCCCGCTTCAGCGACACTACCTCAGGCCCCAAGAACAGAGAATGCCTCCTAGATGCCTGGAGGGGACCCGGGTGAGACAGCTCCCCATCACTCAGTTTGCACAGACCTGAATCTAGGGCACATGGAGGTCGTGGATGCCAGCCTTCTGCCAGCACCAGGACCTGCCCAGTGGTGTTCTGGGTGGCTAAGAGTGGGTTCTTGCTCCCTGCAAGGTGAACGGGCAAGACACACTAGGGTCAGGCTTGGCAGGCTAATGATGGCTCAGAGAACTGGACACTGGAAAAAGGAAACATGAACGGGGCTAGATGGTGCCTGGCTGTGATCCTGGAGTGCTGAGAGGCTTAGAGAGGAGGACTGTAAGTTCCAGCCCAGCATGGGCACCTTAGTGAGATTTTGTCACAAAATAAAAAGCAAAAAACATAACGAAAAGGGGAGACGGGTGTGTGTTTAGCTCAGTGATGAACATGTGATTGGCACGCACAAGGCCTTGGATTCCATCCCTGGCCAAAAAAAGAAAAAAGAAGAAGACAAAGAGAGAAGCCTACAAAGGTACCACACAGAGGCCCCAGACCCCCAGGATACACCTGGTACCCACAAGCTCCCTGTGAAATCCCAAGTCCTCAGAGATGCAACACTGGCAGACACAGAGCACCCCAGCTGTCCTGCTGGCCACTGTGACACATACAGGCCTGGGTCACTGAACTGAGAGTTCAGGAAATCCAAGTGGCTGACAGCCAAGCAATAAACATCCCTGTGCCAAGGGAGGTGGCATCACAGAGACTCCACAGCTTCCCTTCCAGTGTTTTTTCTCCTTTTTGAAAACAGGCTTTTTTTTTTTTTTTCCATTATTAGGGATTAAATCCAAGGGTTTTACACCCCCAGCCCTTTGTGTTTTTTATTTTCAGACAGGGTCTTGCTAAATTGCCCAGGTAGGTCTTGATTTTGCGATCCTCCTGCCTTAGCTTCCTGAGTACAGGTGTGTCCCACCACATCTGGACAAAAAAAGACTTTTTTTCACCGGCCAACTCAGTGCTCTATAACCACAGGCTGACCACATCACAGGCCGCACAGAAGTAGCTTGTCAGGGAGCCATCTGCCATGTAACACTGTGCAAGGCCAGACCCATCCCTGGAGCTCAAAGCCTGATTTGCTTGGAGCAACACCCCAGACTCAGGAACTCAGCTTCTCGGGCTTCTGGCCCAAGCAAGCCATCCATCAGCCCAAGGAGCACCCCCATCGGACTCCACGTGGCTCCCCACCTGGACCTGCCCAGGCCCCAGTTTCCGCCCTCTAAAATGGAGACAGGGCTGGCTGGTGACTTGGTGAATTCCCAGGGTGGCCATGACAGATCCTGTGCCTGACCAGCCACAAGGTCATGTGATTTACGGGAGCAAAGTGTCCAACAGTCCACCTACCAGGAGTGCCTGCTTCTCCTTACAGTCGAAGTGCTTCAGTCTTCTGAGCGACACCGTGATGCTGGCAGAGCAGAAAGGTGACAGTTAGTAATGGGCTTCATCTTATCACCAAGAACAGGGCTGTGGGACCTCAATGGGCACCAGTCTCTCGTGGAGGTGACCACTTTCTAGCTGCCCGAGGGACCCAGAGGAGCCAGACCTGGTGCTAACAGGATGCACTGATTTCAGCAAACCATGATGGGCCCTGGCTCTCATCCACACCCCACTGGCCATCGGAGGAGCAGAGGGTCAGCGGAGGCCAGCTCCACGGTGTCCTGCTGAAGGTGTGGCCTCAGCTTGTACAGGGATCCAATGGGAGCCCTTGGCTCAGGTGGGGATGCTATCGCCAGGGATGGAGCTTTACTCAGGGGTACCTGGGGTGGCTGCTTCGGCCCCCTTCAGTGTCAGCAAATGAACTTCGGGAAACAGAGACGGGCCATCTCCTTTTCTCCTTTGCCTGGTAAGGGGCAGATCCCAGGCCCTCCCCACCCCAGAGGGCTTCCAACCCTTCCACCTCATCCCCTTCGCAGAAAGCAAGAGCAGAGCTTCACCCGCGCCCTTTGGGGTTCATGTCCCGCTCGATGAAGAGCACGCTTGCTTTCTTCTCCCGCCGCTTCACACTTTTGACCTGGCACAAGTCCCAGAAAACACAGTGTCACAAACCTGTGTGGGGCTCTGGGTTTTGGGCAGCCCCTGATGTCCGCCCATAGGGGTGGAGGGACATGACCAGACAGGACCACTGCACAAATGCTGGGGATCTGCCTTACTCTGTGCAGCGTCACATCTAAGCAGAACCTGGAGTTTCTGTTTAGTTGTCTTTTGTTGAGAGAGGGGTCTCACAAGCCCAGTCTGGCCTTGAACTTGCACAGATCTGCCTGCCTCCGCTTCATGATTACTGGGGTGACAGGTGTACACCACCATGCCCACCTCTCCTTTTATTTCTTTTTTTCTTTTTTGATAGGGTCTCACTTTGTAGTTCAGGCTGGCCCTGAGCTCACTATGTAGCCCAGGCAAACCTCGAACTCACAGCAATCCTCCTGCCTCTGCCTCCCGAGTGCTGGGATGACAGGCGTGAGCCACCACGGCCACCACTGTGGTATGTGGTACTGATTGCTGGTGGGTGTGAGTCACCACACCTGGTATTGTTGTATGTGGTTATCGAGAATTGAACTGGGGACCTTGCACTTGCTGGGCAGGCGGTGGAACCACTGAGCTAAAACTCCGGCCCTGTTTACATTTCTTAATAAAAGGCCTAGCATACACTGCGGGGGCTGGCTCTCCAACGGCCTAGCAGAGCACAACATCACGGTCCTAAATCTTGGGCTCCTGGGCTCAGGACCTGGTCCGGGTGAACCACCAGCCCAGCAAGGACCCTGGAAGTAGAGGAAAACAAGGGGTGCACTAGAAAGGTACAGGGAGTAAGAGATGTGCTAGGGGTGCCTGCAGGGCCCTCCTTATCTGCATGGGCAGCACAGATGGAGCCTGCCTTCTCTGTCATCACAGCCAGCCATGTGTGGGGACACCCTGGTGGCATGGATCACGTCAGCGCCATTAAGACAGCAAAAGCATCTCTTGCTGATTACAGAACAGGAACCTTCTAAACAGAAATGTCATCACTTATCAACAGCCAGGTGAGGGGTGCAGCCCAGCAGTGAGTGCTTGCTGGGTCCACGCAAGGTCCCAGGCTCACCCTCAAAACTGCAAAAAATTGGCCAGAGATTTAGCTCAGTGGTTCCGGCACCTGCCTCGCAAGCGCAAGGTCCTGAGTTCAATCCCAGTAACCACATACAATGCCGGGCGTAGTGACTCATGCCCACCAGCAATCAATACCACATACCACAGTGCCAGGAGTGGTGGCTCATGGCTGTAATCCCAGCACTCGGGAGGCAGAGACT